>JAXGGA010006265.1:0-71132 GCA_038373865.1 Uloborus plumipes
AGATACTAGTGATTAAGTGTTTTTCTTAAAAGAAGCTTAACTGTTTTCATCATAAAAACTTTTGTTTTAAAAAAAATTCAATGAAAATACACATTAAGTTTTTAACCTACTGCATAGAGCACATTTTCAGGAATAACTTCCTAAAATGGTGAAGAAAAAACAGCAAAACTGAATTTTTTGTAGTATTAAAACAAGCGTG
Source organism: Uloborus plumipes (assembly GCA_038373865.1). Classification (NCBI taxonomy): domain Eukaryota; kingdom Metazoa; phylum Arthropoda; class Arachnida; order Araneae; family Uloboridae; genus Uloborus; species Uloborus plumipes. The sequence continues at coordinate 200 of JAXGGA010006265.1, forward strand.
GGGTAAAATGGGTCATCTTTCGCCTTAAGTTAGGCTTAGCATATACTAAAGAGCTAATCATATTTTCTGCTAATTAACTCATGTTCTGGTGTCATGTATGTACATGCTAATTTAAAACAAATAATATATTGTTCAGACATTCATTTGATGCACAAATATATAACTTGTAACGCAAAATAATTAAATTAAATCAAAAATCCAAAACTAAGAGCACACCTTTTGCTCGATGAACTTCTTCGGGAAATGTTGTTAGGAAATGAAGCAAAAGTGGTTTATTTTCTCCAAAGAGCCTGGGCAACCAAATCATAGAAAAACATTCTACAGAGCTGAGTTTAAATAATGTAGTTAAAGGAACGAAATCAACACTTAAGATCTGAACAACAAGTGAGGCTGTTTCTTCGATATTAGCAAGTCAAGCATGTGTTTTATTTAAATGCATATTAAAACTTCTATTATAAGCACACTCTCACATACACCATTAACCAAAAGTAAAGAAGAAAGTTTAAAAGTTACTAAACGAGAAAATTACGCACATGCAGAAAGAAACTTGTGAAATGTTAACAAGCTTGACAATATTGAAAAGATTGCAATCTGAAAAAGCCTAAAGAGATAAAAAACCAATTAAACTGACACACAGACGCAAAAATAAATAAATAATAAATAAACCTTTTCTTTGAAAGAAATTCATTACTGAATCGAAGTGCATTGATGGCAACTTTTAGCAGTTGAAAAGTGGGAACAAGTTAAGTCTTTTGAGAAAAAAGTCAAAAAAGCATATTTTCATGCCATCAATCTGCCCCATAATGTAGAATAACGTGCAATAATAAAACTTAAAAATACAGTGAACATTTTTTATTCCCGGAGAGAGATGGTGTTTGGAAGGATGATGCATCGTAAACAGTGCTAGACATTCCTGGCCCTGAGATGAATCGAGAGGACTATATTGCTTTCTAGAAATGTTTATATACTAATTGTTTTCTCATTAATGAATAAAAGTATCAAACTACTATTCAATAAATCATGAAATCCAATCCTTTAAAGCATGGCTCATTTTACCCCACTAGTGACCCATTTTACCCCACGCTATGAGTCATTGACAACACATTTTCAAACTTATTTATCAGTATCAATATTTTGTTTTTTCCGAGATATTTCACTTTAAATGTTATGAGGAAGAGTCATTTGCATATCCTGAGCAGTTTATTCTCTGATTGAATCAATATATTTTTTGCTGTCAATGCCTGATTGTAAAATTGCTCTTTTTTGACCCATTTTACCCCACCTGACCCTACATAATAATTAACCAACAGCAAAATCAAAAACTTTTCATATACCACACTAAAAGTTTTGTCGTAGTCAAAACAATTTAAAAAGTTCCTCAAATTTCGATATATGAATAGTAAAAACGTCGCAAAAATATCAACACAAAAATACTAGGTATAAATTATTTTTCTATCAGAAATGCTTTAAAAGTGCTAATAATCTTTACTAATATATAAAGCTGTAGAGTTTGTTTGTTTGTTTGTTTGAACGCGCTAATCTCAGGAACTACTGGTTCGATTTGAAAAATTCTTTTTGTGTTGAATAGTCCATTTATCCAGAAAGACTTTAGGCTATAGTTTGAAAAGATTCGATAAGCGATTCGTTTTTTATTCGAATTCAAGGCAATTTTCTCATAAATCGCCGAATACTGTGGTTAAAAATTACTTGCACATATTAATGTTATGTATCGTTGGAAGCAGAAAAATTTTGTCCGACCTATGCAGTTTGTTCCGATTCTCTAACTTAAACACAGCACGAGTTATTCAATTTTTAAACTTGCCTTTTGCAAGGCTTCACCCGATTTCTTGCAATACTTGGTTCATTAAAACCATCAATAAAAAATAAACTAATTATTCCACAGTTTTGATTTTTACGCCATTGGATAGAGCGATATTTTTAACCCCAGAATGGATTCGACTTACAGTCGAAGAACCAAGCTTTTATCTCCACTAGAAAAAAAGTTACAAGCGTTTGAATTTTGAGTTCGAAAACCTCTTTCCTGATCAAACTATTAAAGTTTTATTGCGTTGCTATGGCGACATCTTTTAAATTCATTGTTGGTGTCCTTTTCTTCATTTTGTTTCTTAAAAGCATTTCATTTTACGGCGTTTCAACAAGGCAAATAATGCGATCGTCCATGTTTCACTTGAATTCCTGCATACTTAATTTCTTATATTTTTTTTCTGGTACCATTTTGAAAATGTGTTTCAAATTAAATTGTAATTCATGTTTTTAGCAGGGATTTTTTTTGGCTGCGATCTAAATATTAAAACAACTTTTTTGTTTGGAATTTTGCAATTAATGTTACAGGAAGATATTTGTTTTTGGTAGGGAATTGTATTTGTTTATTAGGGAGAGTGTTAAATATGTGCTACTTGACATTGTTTTTATTCCTGAGGAAGCATGTGCAAATAATGCGATTGACTTTTTTATGCGGGAAAGTTTTTTAGCGAGCCGCTTTAGCGGGGAGTAGTTTTTTGAAACCGGTTTCGCTAAAACTTTCCTCCCTCCTTTAAATGCGAGCCGCCTTGGCGGCGAGTAATTTGTTTTAAGCTTCCTTACTACTTTAAAGGCGAGCCGCCTTGGCGGCGAGTAGTTTGCTGAAACTTTCCTCGCTACTTTAAAGGCGAGCTGCCTAGACGGTTATATATCATTACTGAAACTTTCTTCGCTACTTTAAAGTAGGGATGCACCGAGTAGCATTTTACCGAGTAGCCGAGTACCGAGTACTCGGCCTTTCACTACTCGGCCGAGTACCGAGTTGCCGAGTACCGAGTACCAATTTTTTTTAAAAAATCATTGACATAGAGCGGTACAGGGTTAGAAATCATTACAAAATTTTACTGGTCTTCTCGACCAGTGAACAGGAATATATACTGGTTAACAGACAACATCACTGGTCCACCTTAAATCATTAATCACATTTTTTTTCTTTAAAAAAAATGGTGGTCCTTGGATTGTTTATTATTTTTATGGTGATTCGAGGCGAGTTTTACTGGTCTGGAACCAATGGACCAGTAGTAAATTCGAACCCTGACATATGAACTGATCATTGGAATGGACCTCTATATGATAGTTCTTAGAACAAAAATCCCACTGAATTTAACTTATGCATTGTTTAAAATATTTTATTTATTTTGTCAAAAATTTTAGAAAAAAGTTATTTTTAAAATGAATAAATATAAAGTATCAATTAAGTTGGAATTATATTAATCTATTATTGATTAGTTCTAATTCTCTAAACTTGTTCGTCAAAAAAGTTCGTCAACTTTCTGGCAGTGCTTTGATGAAGTCTCAAATGCACAAGAAAATGTCAATAGTGAAAATACCAACACTGAATTCGAATATGAAGAGATGTTAAAGAAAGAGATGGAGTCTTTCTTTTCTGGAGAATTACTAAATAGAACAAATAGTCCTTTTGCCTGGTGGAAAAAAAAATAAAAAAAGTTTCCTATCTTATGCAAACTAGCAAAAAAGTTTCTTAGTGCACCTTCAACTAGTGTGTACAGCGAGAGGGTTTTTTCCGAGGCAGGTTATATTTGCAGCAGTCTGAGGAATAAGCTTTCACCAGAAAATGCTGAAAGATTAGTTTTTTTGCACCATAATTTAAGATACAACAATTTCAATTATTAAAATATTTTGCTGGCATTTTCCCTTTTTTTCATTAAATATTAGACAATCTTTTTCTCACCCTAATAAAAATGACTTAATTTTACTTCTCTGTGTTATCACTATGCCACAAGTTTGAATCTGCAAAACCATGATTTTAAAAATTCGTAATCTAAATTTTTAATGATTAGAAATATATTGGAATATGATTGAAAGTTTCTTTTTAATGAGTTCATTAATATTCATCTTAAGGATCACTTGGACTGTTCCTGACCAAAGGTAAGTTCCCCTACACCAATATGCGATATGAAAAAGTCAATTACATTTGCACATTCTTAGTTAATTTTCATACTGATTTGGTATTATAACTTTTTAAAAACTTATACGTAGAATTCAGTCATATTTTATAAATATATTAATTGCAAATGATTGCATTATATATATATATTTGCATATTTTTAATTATTGAAAAATGTGTCTTGAACTATTCAATTTTCTACAACTACTCGGTATCGGCCGAGTACCTGGGCCAAATTTGGCCGAGTACCGAGTACTCGGCAAATTGGCCGAGTAGGCCGAGTACCGAATATTTGCCGAGTACTCGGTGCATCCCTACTTTAAAGGCAAGCTGCCTTGGCGGTTATATATCATTATATACCGCCTTGACGGCGAGTAGTTTATTTAAATTTTCATCACTACTTTAAAGCCCGTGCAACGCCGGGCCCCACAGCTAGTATTAAACACAAAATGAAACTTCATATTTTTCAAAAGTATCAGAGGTGGCTTTTTTTCTGCTATTCGGTACGTAAAATAATTTTTTTATAAAATAAAAACGCCATAAAAATATGCATTAAACACAAAATTATGTTTACATATTTTTCTAAAGAAGAGTCATTCCATTTCAAGACAGGCAGGCAGCTGTGAAAAGTGTCCCATGACCATCACCGATTTTTTTTTTAAAATTAGAGTAGTTACGACTAAGGGGCATATGAAATACCCTGAAAGGATTTCGCGAGAAAAAATTTATTTTTAGAGTTATAGCGTATTGAAGTTTTGCACAACGGCGGCCATTTTGGAAAAAATGAGCCAAGTGCTCGATTAGAAATGGACCCTATTTCAAAAGTATTTAACTTTTTTGAAAAATTATTTTTTCTACGTGCACATAAGAACCTATATATCAACTAGAGATCATTTTTGAAAATTTAGCGGGATTTTTTGATACAGAAAAAAAATTACTTTTGCAGTGAAAAAACTGCATTTTTTCCGAATTTGTGATTTTTTTTCCCTATGAAAAAAAAGTTTTTTTTCCTAAAAAGAGGAGGCATTCTGAAGCCCTTATATGGTAGTTTCTTAGTGTATTTTATCGTAATCCTGAGATGCATACAGCTGTGGAAATACAGTTCGAAATTTTGAACATTTTCAAAAAATGACGATATTAAAAGTGAAATTACTCAAAAAGGCCATTTTTTAAAAATCTAAAAATTGGCTCATTTGAACTCCATTTAGTGCCCAATAAGTGGGTATATACGAAATCCCGTGTTTTTTCCCCGTTCAAGTTTTATGATTTTTTGAAAATGACCTTATCATCAACTTTTTACCGATTTTGTGATTTTTTACTTCCTTTTACGTAGTAAAGGAAGTATTGTGATCGCGAAAAAAAAAATCACTCAAATTTGAGTCTAAATTTTGATTTTGCTCACCCCCGAATGAAAATTCCTTAGTTTTTTTGACCTGTCAGCACGTGCATATGTACCTACCAACATATAAGCAGCCGAAAAAAATTTTTCAACCACCCCCGAGTTAATTACGACGAGTTTTCGTGTGACGTCTGTATGTACGTGTGTGCGTATGTGGGTCGCATAACTCAAAAACTATATGCCGTAGAAGCTTCTAGCTTGGTATGTAGGCTCTGAGGATGGTCTAGTTGTGCACCTCCCCTTGTGGTTGCATTTGAATGTTCCCAAGGGTGTGTTTTACCCCTTTTTTGGGGAAAATCAGTGTTAATTTCAATGCAGAGGGAAAGATATGCATTGGCGCGACCACTTTCCGTTATGTCGCCAAGCTTTTGGTCGCCAAGTGTTTGACGCCAACTTGGCGACATATCGCCAAGTTGGCGACAAATTTGGCGAATTTTTTTGTTTTTTTTTTTTTTGAATTTGGGTTCAATTTGGCGCAATTGGCGATATTTTGCGAAAAAATCACTGAATGATGTTAAAATCGGCGATATTTAGTAAATGAATCATTGTAAAACATTTGTTTTGCATTGTTTCGAAGCAAACTAGGGGTGTAAATGTTCGAATTGATATCTTGCTCACTCATAGCATAAATTTAACACTAAGGCATCTACAAAGAAATTTACACGTAAAAGGAAGTAGTGTGGGACCCATACCAGATTTTTTTTTTTTCCATATGAAAAAAAATTTTTTTTACTAAACAAATACAGCAGTCTAAAGCCCTTATAAGGTAGTTTCTAATCATATTTTATTGTGATTCTCAGATGCATACAGCCACGGAAATAAAATTTGAAATTTTCAAAATTTTCAAAAATCACCAATCTTTGAAGTGCAATTACTCAAAAAAGCCATCTTTTACATTTTTGAAAATCGGCTCATTTGAAGCCCATTCAGTGCTTAATAAGCTGATATCAATCTGTTCCCGTGTTTTTTCTCGGTTGATTTTATATGATTTTTTAAAAGTTGGTATTTTTTGTATTTTCATAAAATCAGAAAATCAAACATATTTCTACTATTTTGCCACTTTAATTCATTAAGTAATATATTTTTAAATGCCAGTTTCAAATATCAAACATAAAATTTAATTTTTCAGCAGACGATTTTTAAATTAAATGTTATGTTACAAGCCTCTCAGCAAATGTTAAACTTCAAATTAAATGCTTCCAATCAAGAAAGATAGATACTCATAAATACATGCATACTGCTTGAAAGCATTTCTTTTTCGGGGGGGGGGGGGCACTTAGATATTAACATCTTACGACAATTATTTATAAACAGAGTAATTTAAGTGCTTTTGAAGTGCAACAAACATGAAAATTTAACATATTCCGGTTATTGAACTTGTAAACAATACTAAAAGTATGCTGCTTCATATTAGGAAGCTTATGAAGAAACCAATTACTCGGTTAAAGTGCTGCACATTATACTTGGGTAAATGATATGAAATTCATAAAGATCTTAATTATTACTGTGAAAGTATATTATAATTTTAATTAGTTGGTATCAAAAAGAATTAAAGTGACAAAATAGTAGAAATATGTTTGATTTTCTGATTTTATGAAAATACAAAAAATACCAACTTTTAAAAAATCATATAAAATCAACCGAGAAAAAACACGGGAACAGATTGATATCAGCTTATTAAGCACTGAATGGGCTTCAAATGAGCCGATTTTCAAAAATTTAAAAGATGGCTTTTTTGAGTAATTGCACTTCAAAGATTGGTGATTTTTGAAAATTTTGAAAATTTCAAATTTTATTTCCGTGGCTGTATGCATCTGAGGATCACAATAAAATATGATTAGAAACTACCTTATAAAAGCTTTAGACTGCTGTATTTGTTTAGTAAAAAATTTTTTTTTTCATGTGGAAAAAAAATCACAAAATCGGTAAAAAGTTGGTGATAAGGTCATTTTCAAAAAATCATAAAACTTGAACGGGGAAAAAACACGGGATTTCGTATATACCCACTTATTGGGCACTAAATGGAGTTCAAATGAGCCAATTTTTAGATTTTTAAAAAATGGCCTTTTTGAGTAATTTCACTTTAAATATCGTCATTTTTTGAAAATGTTCAAAATTTCGAACTGTATTTCCACAGCTGTATGCATCTCAGGATTACGATAAAATATACTAAGAAACTACCATATAAGGGCTTCAGAATGCCCCCTCTTTTTAGGAAAAAAAACTTTTTTTTCATAGGGAAAAAAAATCACAAATTCGGAAAAAATGCAGTTTTTTCACTGCAAAAGTAATTTTTTTTCTGTATCAAAAAATCCCGCTAAATTTTCAAAAATGATCTCTAGTTGATATATAGGTTCTTATGTGCACGTAGAAAAAATAATTTTTCAAAAAAGTTAAATACTTTTGAAATAGGGTCCATTTCTAATCGAGCACTTTGCTCATTTTTTCCAAAATGGCCGCCGTTGTGCAAAACTTCAATACGCTATAACTCTAGAAATAAATTTTTTCTCGCAAAATCCTTTCAGGGTATTTCATATGCCCTTTAGTCGTAACTACTCTAATTTTTAAAAAAAAATCGGTTATGGTCATGGGACAGGCCCTGCCTGTCTCGAAATGGAATGGCTCAGAAATAAATAAGTAGCATAAAATACGGGGTTTCGTTCAATTTGCAATATTTAAGTACAAATACACCTCAATAGTTCATATTATCAATTTTTGAATAAAATAGCCAATATGAACTTACCTTCGTATTCGACAACTGCTAATTAAGACTCATACTGAGCAAGCAGTTAATATCGCACTGTTTGTACACACAACACTAAATAGTTTCTCCCTATTTGCAAAGCACAAAGATTTCACTTCTTGCAACAAACATCGAAAATACTGCTAATCCAGCACTCGAAAGAATGGTGCGCTTTCTAATGGTCGTTAACACCCCCCATTCAGTTAACACTCACATTTTCTTATGCCAGTACTGACACACACTAATCAAAATAATTTTTTAGAAAACAGTAATACGTTTTTTCTTCGAATGCAGTGCGGGAAAAAAAAGGAACACTCCGAACTTCGAATTTCTCGTCCGACATTACAAACAAGTGAAAATGACGTGGTTTTAGGGTTGCCAGCACCATAGCTTATCACAAATCATGATATAACGTCATCATTGTATCAAGATTACCATTGGCGAATGTTTTTCAAATATCGCCAAGGGGGGAGATATCAAAGGAGTACCGTTGTTTTTTTTTTCATCTCTATCACATTTATTGTACAAGAGACAAATTAAGAAATTATACTAGTTTTATAATTTCAAAATTTGTATTTTCAAAAAAATTAAGGTATTACTTAATCTCTATATTAGTCTTCACTTTAGAGGAAAAAAAGGGCAGGGGCACTATTTATTGCAAAAAGGGCACTACTTCAATGTGGTGTCTCCCACTCCCCCTCCCAGAGCTTGGGGCACACCCTTTCAAACTTCCCCTAGGACCGTCATTTCGAATTTTTCCAGAGGGGGATGGCAAAATGTATATACACTATGTAAATTTGCGAAAAAATGGCAAAAACCATGCCTACTTACATGTAAATACATTGATTTCCCAAGGTCGAGGGGGGAGGGGGGGGGGGCAATTGAATCCTTCCGAGCCCCAAGATGATGGGCCTGCCTTCCCCCCTTGCCAAGAAAGTGTGTTCCTCCAAAAAAAAAAAATACATAAATAGCCCTTTAACCGCAAGTTCAGATTCTTTGAGCTATATTTATTGTAATTAAAAATATTCTAAAAAGAAATTGAAAATGCATGTGGCAAAAGTATAGGAAAGTTAGGAAACAAATGCCATAGTTCAACAATTTGAGCTGGAATTTAAAATTATAAAGATAAGCCTCTCATTTTTTAAAAATTCCTTCTTTTAGTAATATACCTTATGCCATTAAGTATTTTAGAAGATAAAGAAAATGATGAAAAAAATTAAATATTAAAAAAAAATATATATTTAAAACAAGCATTAAATTAAAATATTTGCTCATGTGTTTAATTTTAATACTTTTTGCATAAAACCAGTGATAACTTGATAACTATCTATCTAACTTGAAATAATTTATAGACGAGTTTGGGAACAAAGTAATTAAAATGAGAAATAAAACAACATAATCAAATGTAGCACATATTGAAAAAACTTATAATTGTTAAGAAATTTCAACCATTTACAAGATGCAAAGGATTGCAATATCAAATACTAAGAAGTAATTATTTGCAAAAACAAGTCTTTAATGTTGCCATGTTTCATAAAACTTATTTTATGATTTTTCAAAACTAAAACATAAAATAACCTTATCTTAGGTAGCAAATGTAAAAACAACTTCCGATTATCAAATATATTAAAATATTTAAAAGATGCAAAAGGATTGAAATTTCAAACACGAGAGGCAATTTTCTGCAAAATAGAGTTCATTGGTTGACATGGTTTCAAAAATAGAGTAATTAATTAAAGTGAAATACAAAATAAGCTAATATAAGTAGCAAGTGTCTATAACTTCTGATTGTTAAAAATATTAAAATATTTACAAGATGCAAAAGAATTGAAATCTCAAACATAAAGGGCATTTTTTGTGACGCACGTGTATTAAGCATATCGAAACATGCTTAAAAAAGTAAAAAATTGTTGACAAACAGTTGAAAAAAAATTACAATTCAATGAATGCCTATGAACATCAAGAACTATATTAACTTTAGAAACTTTTTTAAGCACTTGAAAATGAACTTTGTAAATGGCTGATTGACAGGCACTCCTTATTTCTTTGAAGCTTAAAAATTTCAAGATTGAATCTGCTAATTATTATTATTTTTTTATTCATTATTATTATCTTGATTTTTTTTTTTTTCACTCATGATCCAAAAAGTTTTAAATTTAAATAGGCAAACATTTAATTGTTTTGCAGCAAATAATAGCTTTGGGTTTTAAGACTTTGTTTTTAACTCATGAGGTTTAAACTTTTATCAATGAATAACACTAAAAAGGAAGGATTAATATTCAAATAACAAAGCTTGCATTTGCCTGTAACCTGTCACTAGTCTTAATATTTTTCTACTGCCATCTTAATCTACTGCATCTTAATTCTTTATTTCTTGTTCTCTGAATTTCCTTTTTGCAGAAGGCAATAACCTAATCTCTTACTCACATCTTCTATAGACAAGATCACATACTTATCAAGGGTCAATATAGAGAGGAAATAGGTCCGTTAAAGGACTCTTCACAAAATTCAGTCACTCAAAAAGGGATCCTTCACAAAATTCAGAAACTCAAAAAGGGATCCTTCACAAAATTCAGTCACTCAAAAATAGACCTTTCACAAAAATCCCACACTCGAAAACTGACTCTTCACAGAACTCCGAGTTTAAAGAACGATCCAGAATGTTTCTTGCCGTAACTATTTTTCACAAAATTACGAATTAGTTTTCACAAAATTCCAAACTATTTTTCACAAAATTCCAAAAACAGGACCTGGGTCAAATATTCTGGATTGACCCCTGCTTATAGGCACACCTGTCGTTCGCGATTTTTGGGGTAAGTCATGGACGATGGGAGTTTTCTGGGAAATAGTAACTCCTTTACCTTTCCTGGAACAGACACCCCTGTCCTACAGGTGAAAATACTCTGAATTATCCCCCCCCCCCTCCCTTTCTGAGAGTAAATTCTCAGAAGATCAAGGATGGGGCTTAAATGGGGAGGAATTAAACAATGATTTCTCTTGCTCCCCTTGCCCCCTCACGGATGACCGGACCTTTTTCTACCATTGGGAAGAAAAGGGAACACATCCTTTTTTACTGATAAGACTTTCAATTCTTGGAATCTCATTCATTCTCTTTGTCTGGGGATTTGATTGCCTTTTCTTCATGGGCCATTTTCAGGGTGCAATTGTGGGGACAAAGACCATGCATTCACGTTTTTGTCAACAATCCCTGTAGTCAAAAGAAATTGCGAATTACCATGCTTGAGCCATTTTTTTTTTTTTTTTGAATACAGGGCACAATTTTGCTATTTTTGAAAGGGCAGGGCGCAGTCTGATAACTAAAATTAGGGCAGGGCGCATTTTGCTGATCTGACAAAGGGCAGGGTGCTGCGCCCTTCAAAAATGGCCTAGCAGGAACACTACTATATTTAACCTTTTGGGTCCTGGCTGTTCATACAGAATTTTTTTTTTGACCCAGATAGTATGACAGTTGAACCACAGATTTCTTTTCCATTGAAAAGAGAAGGTATAATCTGTCGTATCGGACGTATGAAACCTTGAAAAAATCCCCTGCTCCAAAGGGTTCGAGTGAAAATCTCAACCCCGTCCTCTAAAGAAAAGACTTATGGTACAACATGTGTACTGCCCGGCTCCAAAGGGTTAAAAAGGTTTAATAAAGCATTTGATCTTTTTTTTTTTTTTGAATTATTTACTCGAATTCAAAATATAAGTTAATCTATTATTGTAATAGTTGTTGTCTTGTCCATGTAAATATAGTCTTAATTGGACCGAGGGTTGTCCAGATAGCAGGGCGAGGACTCAGTCACCTTTCTCACCTTTTGAAATTTTGGTTACTTTTTGTCACCTTTTGGAATTTTTCTCACTTTTTTAAACCTTTCTTGAAATGTGTTTTAGAAAAATCTATTTTTGATAAATAAAATTTTTGAAAAGTATGAATAATATGAAAATAAATGGAATTTAAAAAAAAAGCAAAAATCTCATTCAACCATTAAAAAAAAGTGTTTCAACTTTCATGTGTGTTTCAGTTATTCACAAAACAAAGCCTTTAGAAGCACCTGTTTAACCCCCTGACGCTTCTGGACGTCTTATCACGTTCATTTAACATGTAATTCTTGAACTGCCGAGGGTTTAAAGTTTCAAAAAGAAACAAACAGGTGCACCTGTTCCAAGGATACTTGGTAGGGTTTTTTTTTGTTCTTGAAACAAAATTCGGTTGGTGATTTGCAATAGAGATGGGATTTTCACTCATTCTCTTTTGTCAATCATTCTTTATTAGTGAAAATTTATGCTTTGTATTTACAGAGAAACAAGAAAAAGAATGCTGATGATTTAGCAATGAGCGATTAAAAATATGAAAAAAAAAATGTTCATTAAATTCATCGTCATTATCTTCACTTTATAGTTTCAGGTGTTAATTGAATTGATTTTAAAGAAAAATCTTTGAACATAACTAGAGGTGATTGTGTTCTGGTATTTTACCGGATTTCCGGTATTTGTATTTTCATGTTCGAAAATACCGGAAATAAAATATTTTTAATTGTGCTTTCTTCACTCGGATTTTTTTTGCTTTTTCAAATTTTCGATGATTATACCGAAATTATTAATAATATTCATCGAATTGAAATGTTAAACTGCCATTCTAATTGTTTTTTTGCTTTAATAAATTATTTTATTTGCATCTTTTTTTGATTTTGATGCCTTCATTTTAAAAAATGCAATCGATTTGCATCCGATATGAGAATCGAATTTTTCTCATTTTTGATGCTTAGTCCTTAGTTGGAGACAAATAAATGAAATATATTTATATTAAAAAATTATAAATTAAGAATTTTCAAGCGAAATTCTGCGTCTTTTATGAAAATCAAAATGTCTAAGTTTAAATTTGAAGATCTGATTTAATTTTATTTTGCTTCAATTATGTGGATAGTAAAAATAATATGTTTATCGATAGAGCTTTTAATTGTAAATCTGAAGTAAGTTTATTTGAATTCTTTTATATGCCATTTTCATACTTTTAACGCCTTAATTTTGAAAATTGCGATCTCTTTGCGTCCGCTGTGAGAATCATATATTTCGCATTTTCGATGCTTGCTATTCCTTGTTGAAAGGCAAACAAATAACATTTCTTTTTATTTTGATTAAATCATTAAAATAAAAGTTTTAAACAAAATTCCATGCTCTTTAGAGTGTCAAATGTCAAAAACTTAAATGCTGAATCTGTGGCTAAATTTTATTTTTGTTTCATTTATTTAAGTTTTTTAACACATACATAATATCTTTAAAATAGTATTTCACTTCAGTATTAATAAATATGAAATCTTTGACTCAGGTCATATTGTACTGATTAGGAGATTTATGGGTACTGCATCTAGATCAATTCTTTTTCATATTTTCAGTAACAAATGCAACTTTCATTACTTTATAAATATTTTCGCACAACAAACAGTAATTCTGTTAGACTTTTGCTTTCTCCTTAAAATATTTTTTTGGAGATAATTTGTTCAACACCAGCTCAAAAGTAACTTTATTACTCATTTACAATTTAATTAAATGCATGCACAATATTTTGACTAAAAACTATTTGAAACTATTCGAATATATGAAATGTGTTAGTTTATGAAAGGAAATTAATTTTTTTATATGTATAGTTATAAAATTAGATGTACTTAAGTAATAGGGTCTTCGTTTTACCCCCCCCCCCCCCCCACACACATTTTCTTTTTAAAACTTTCAGGTATTTTTTATGAACTCACAATCAAGCCTGCATAATATAGAGTTAATTCTGAAATTTTTTTGAAAATGCTGTCGGCCACGCTTAAAAGAATACCGTCGGTTCCAAGAAATATTATTCGATTAAGCGGGGTATTTGTTTAAGTGGGGATCTTTAACATTGCGTCTATGACATCGGTTCCAAGAAGATTTATTCGTATAAGCGGGGTATTAGTTTATCTTGTTATTTTCAGGCCTGACATGTTCGTGTTCGGAATCTAAGTCTTATGTAGGCTATTTTGGTTAAAGTCAGAAAAAAATGATAATCGGTTTCTGCTTTTTGATTTCGTAACAAATTACTTTTAGTTACTTTTTTGTCACCTTTTAGTCACATTTGCTTTAAAATTTGTCACCTTTTTCAAAGCCCATCACCAGTCCTCGCCCTGAGATAGTCATAGTGATCTCAAAAGGCAGTTATTCTTATAGGATTGGGATTCTCAGTGATCTGCTGGAATTTTTTCCAGATGGCAAAGCAGAAAAGATGTGATTTGAATTCAGTTCATTATCAGGACAGTATCTCCAGTTCTGATGCTATCTTTCTTGATTTTGATTCCCTGGTAGTGTTTTGTTCTGAGTCTTGTCAAGGACTTTGCAATAATTCTGTTGGTATTTAGTTTGCATGTAGGATGTTTTGTCTTGATTGTTCCGCCCTTGACTTTAAATTTTGCTACTGAGATTCTGTCATTTTAGGGTGACCTGAAGGAATCATGTACTGTGTTACACTGTATTGAGATCTCTCGTGTATCTTGCTAAAACCGGGGCTGACGAGAGGTCATGTCATCCTAGTCGGAAACTAGGGGCACTCCCTTTATAAAACACATTCAATTTTAATATTAGAGAGTCTAAGATAGCATTAAACTATTATTTAATAATATATTATTACTACATCAACTGTTAAGAAATACATTATAATAAGTAGTATGAATACCTTAATACATATAGTCTTATTTGAAACTACAATTTAGGCTGGTGAAAACATTTTTCATAGAAGGAATGTTTTAGAAGAAATGTTTTAAACTTATATTTTTCAGGTGATGGTAAATGTGTCATTTGTGATTCCTATGTCAGGCCATGCACATTGGTGCGAATATGTGATGAATGCAATTATGGCTCTTATCAAGGAAGATGTGTAATTTGTGGGGGTCCTGGAGTCTCTGATGCCTATTACTGCAAAGAGTGTACCATTCAAGAAAAGGATGTGAGTATTTGTTTTGAATGGCATAAAGTAAAATGTTTCTGTCACTTTTTCTTCTATATAATAATTTAAACCATGTTCAATTTTGAAAAAATAAATGGCTCAGTGAAAGTATTGCAGTATTACCGCACATTAGCCAGCATGGTAGAAAAAAATGAGGTTGACCAGCATGCCAGATAATTCAAGGCTCATTTTGCAACAAAACAAAAAGTAAATTGCCTCTTCAGTTACAATCACAAAGTAAACCACAGCAAGAAAAAATTATAGTTAAATTCCCAAAGTAACCTATTCTTCAACAACAAACCAGATCTCTGTGATGAAAAAATTGTGGTGGTTTGATGTGTTATCTTGCTATACTTTATTAATATTTTTACAAAGTTAAGCAGTTTTTTAATACTAATAAAATGATCGATACTGCTGTGCTAAGTGATAAGCTAAGCTACAGAATAGTGAATCTGCTTTTTAGCTCAAAATGAGAAATCACTTTTTAAAGTTTTATGCCTCTATGTATATAATTTAGTTGCCACTTTTTCAGAAATTGTATTTAATGTTTCCCGTTCACAAATGACCATAAAACAATGTATTTAGGTAATATATGTTAAAAAGAGTTAACTACATGGAGACAATATTTCAATTTTGAAAAAAAAGTGCAGTTAAGACTTCTGTGCTTAACACTCCAGTATAGAGCTTATATTATTTTTTAAGTTAAATATGTATTTGTTATTGTATTAAATTTTTTTTCTAACCTCGGTTTTTCCGGCATGCTGGAAAGTACTAGACAAGGGTTATTGAAAATTTGGCGAGCCTCGAATTTTGCGGCATGCCGGCTAATCGGCGATAATTTTTGGTAATTACAGATTACAGAGATGAAGATCTTTTGATAACCATCTGTTTTCCACTTTTGTATTTTGTTTTTTATCCCTTTCTTGTGAAACTTATTTAACACCTGACGTTATGCTTAGAAATTACACTTATGAATAGAACAAATGCCTAAAATGCTGAAAACCAAGATTTCTATCTGGCATTTCCTGTAGGAATCCTGTAGTAGTCTGGCCCATTATCAGCTCTAACAATTCTAATGAGCTCAAATCTTAGTCCATGATTTCAGAGAGAGAGAAGGTCATGCGGTTCTTTTAAAGGAAGAAAAATAAAAATAATACTAGAATCATGAAAATTCTTTGCTGTATCCTGCTACAAAAATATCAAAACAATTTTTGCTTACATCCTTTTTTATTCTATTATTATTATCATTTTGACAAAGATTGAGATATTGACATTTTCCATTTGTGCAAACATTATGATTAAAAAAAAAAAAACGAATCAAGATTTAAAACCTACTAACTTTTTTCTCCAGACCATTTTGAGCTTTTTCTCTGTTGTGTTTTGTGTTACTGAACGTTGTCACTCATTTCTGGCCATTCACCATCCCAGAGTGACTGAGCAGCTTGAATCAATTCAAATAATTTCATGAATTATAGTTTTTTTTTTGGGGGGGGGGGGATTTCTTGAAAAATAAAACATTATGGGAAGAAAATAGTATAAAAATATTTTCCAAATAAAATAGATTCAAAAGATTAGCTGTTGTCAAAGACAATAAATTGAACTTTATGAAAAGTGGGTGTCCATGTGGCAGAAAGCTGCCGACACGGCGACATTGTCGCAGAATCAGGGAGACAGTGTACAGAAAGATTTTTGTGATTGAGAGGGGAAAAAAAGGCTAAAAAATATATATATATAAAACAGCCACCAGAAAAATAAACTTATGAATCTATAGTATTAATGTTAACATTTTTACAAATATAAACACCTTGTGTTACTGTAAGAGCGTTGTACATATATTTATTATGGAAGAATATTCTAGTGTTGCAGAAAGAAATTGGTTCTAGAAAATTTGTTGCAGAAAGCTGAAAAAAATTCTGCCACAGGGGTGGGTATTCAGCAGTAGATTGTTTTTCATTTACATTTCCTTCTACATAATCTGCAATCACAGGATTTTGCTAAATAACTACGATAACTTTATGATATGCTTTATCTCTTTAAAAAATGTTGCTTTAAATTCTTTAAGGTTCATTCGTTTGTTTCAGATCACTTTCTAGATTTTATGTCACACTTCAACAATAACAGAAGGAATTGTATCATTATGCTGAATTTTGTTCAATGGCAAAGCTTTTTGTTTCATTGTCACTCTTTATAAAATTGATTGCATTAAGCATGTGCTAGTATAAAAAAATCTTTTTCAACGTTTCCTCTCTATGGAGCTATTTGGGTCATTTGCATAGAAAGTGGCAATCTTTTCTGGTGATATGTTTACATTTGTAAGGAAGTTTCCAACTGTGGTATACCAAATGTGTATTATTGCATGTATAGCAAATATGATTTGAACCTCTGGAGTATAGTACCAAATATTAAAAATTTTAACTAAGTAAGGCATAATATCAATAGAAAGTTGAGATTTTACACCAGCAAATTTATTATATGTCCTTTTTGGAAGTATGGGGGAGGGGGTGATACTGTAATATTTTGCCCTCCCAACATAGCATGTAATCATAAGGGCAGTTAACTCCTTGGAGCCTGTGCCTTAGCCCTGCGAGTAGTCAGTGCCTTAATCATCGCTGCAGATAATCAATCTATTATTTTATTCATATCAAGCTAGTTTTTCCTTTTGGAAGTTTCTTCTATAAATTTTTAAACACAAGAAAGATAGAGTTTGCAATCTTATGTTAATTTTCACAACAAACAATAAATGAAATAACAAAAATAAACTTATGTAGTATTTACAAATTATGCATGGTAGTTTCACATGACGTTGATTCTTTAACATTAAATTATCTGTTTTTAGAAAATAGATTTTAATAAACTAGAGCGCAATTATAACACTAAACTTATTACACAATTACTGGAAACTAATTGCAGTTTACAGTCCAAAAAACTTATTAATTGGAATTTTAAAGCATTTTAATTTGTTGAAAACATGTATAAATTTAAGCATGAAACTTACAAGCACATTGACTATTCTTGGTGTATGTATTACAAAATGGACAATGATGTGACCATTGATTACACGCCAGGGTTCCAAAAATTCTTTTTTCTTTTAAGTCGTCCCAAAAATAGATCAGTTGCTATTTTTGGGTCTCTGAAAGAAAATTTGAAAGGGTTTTTCTATCAGCTCATCAACACTTTTTCTTAACATGCGGCTATACCTTTACTGATCAGTCTCAACTTCATATTGTGCACTTTGGAGCAAGCTGAGGCTTCTGAAACAAAGATTCCTTGTAGTATATTTGCCATTCTGCAGTTCAGTTATTTCCAGGAAATTTTACCCTGTGTAGTTAACATCTGGCAAGTTTAGAAAAAAGGATTCTGAGTTCTTGTGCAGATATTCGCATTGCATGGAATCTGATGAGTTGAATTTTTGTACACAACTTTTGTAGTAAAAGGATTACAATAGTAAAAACTCCACGTTTTGATTTTTATTTTATCTATGGATTAATCTATACACGTATTATGTATATTTTACTAAATTGTTATGTCTTAGAAGAAACTCCTCTAGGCACAAGTGAAACTACAAAATTTAACTGAAGTTAGAATACGTTTCTGTAAGTATCCAAAAACATTAATTTTTCCGTGATCTACATTAATATTTTACATGCATTAATATTTAGCCTTTTTAAAATTTTTTAATGATAATTAAATTAACTTAAGCAATAACAATAGTTAATAATCAATGTTAAAACTCAAGTTTTGAACATGATTCAAATCAATGTCATATTTTAATTTCGCACACCAGAATGACTGTTGTCTCATTTTATGATTTGGTTTTGCTGTCTAACTTCCCAGCGGTTTAGCAGTTCCAGAATTACATGTTAAATGGACGTGATAAGACGTCCAGACCCGTCAGGGAGTTAAAAGGATTGTAATCAGAATTTCTTATCTATAACTCAGATAGATAATACTATTTTTTCTCTCTTTTTTGCTATAGCGTGATGGTTGTCCCAAAATAGTCAACTTGGGAAGTTCCAAAACTGATTTATTCTACGAAAGAAAGAAATATGGTTTTAAAAAAAGGTGACATAGAAAGATTCATCTCAACAAAACAACTGTAACATTTTCAAATATGTTTTACATTTCATCCAATTCATATTGTATTGTAATGTTTGTACTTTAATAGTTGTGTGAAATTAAATAAACTTTGTGTAATGAAACAAAACTGCTTGTAGTAAAACTTTTATTGATACACATCATAATTTATATCCTCTTGCTAACAAAAATAATTCAGAGGAGTCAGACCGACTTGCTTTTGGTTTAATTCTTTTTACTGAAGAAAAAATATTTTTCATGGAATTTACCATTGTTTCAACATTTGCGCTATCCCATAATTTGCATAAAAAAGTGCCATCTTTTTTCAAAGTTTTAGTTGCAAATTTTAAAGCACTTGATGCTAGAGTTACTATAGCTACTGAATCCAGTTCATAAGTTCCTGTAGCTTTGGGAGCCATATCACTCAATATAACATCACACTTTCCATTAGGTAATAAACTGCATATATGATCTTGTACTGTTTGGTCCAGAAAGTTTGATTGTTTAATAACTGTTGCACCTTCAATGTCCTCCATATATTGTAGGTCAACAGCAACTACAAGCCCTTCTTTAGATTCACCTAAGGAAAAAAAGTATTTAATAGATAAAGCAACTTTATAAGTATATTTTAATCTCGTTATGACAAATTTCTAAGCACAAAACTTTGTGCATTGCAATGAAATTCAAGAAATGTAATTGCCAGTAAAACAATTCTGAACATTTTTTTCCATTAAAACGGATATTTTCTTGCATTGGTATTCTACTGTAATGAGATTTTACTGTGCATAATTACAATAAAAATTTTATTAAATATCATTTATAAGGTTTTTTAAAGATATTCTTTTGTTTCTCTCACATTTAATTTATAAAATAAAATTTTAAAAGGAAAATAAAAAAACTTTGTCTAATTACAGATGTAAACCACTGTAAAAACTGTTTTCATGGCAGTCGCTATTTGTTATACATTGGGGAACGAAATTTTCTCAAGAAAGGAGAGTTTTCAAGCTAATTTTTTTATCCTTATTTGTCAGAACACCAGATAAGAAAAAATATTCTGATAGTAAAAAAATATATTCTTATTAATGGTGCTGACATAAAATGATTGAAGGTGGCAAATTTGAGTTAAAGCGCACAGAAAAGAGGCTGCTTTTAATATGAAGAAAAAAAAAAACTTCCCACCAATTTGATCAAAAATTTCATTGCAGGATACACAAAAGTTAATTAAATTAAACTGACAAAAATACTAAAAAGTATCCAACTAAAAGTACTTAAACACTTTGAGGTTCATTTTTATAAAAGGTTTTTTTTTGACAACAAAACCTAAAGTGATTGTAAGATGTAACAACTTAGTATTATAAATCATAGAAGTAACCTCGTTCGAAAATGCCATTTTAAACCCACAAAAATTATATAGCAGTCTACTGGACAGGACCGTAACAGCCCGACTGAGTCCCACCTAAGACAACAAATAGTTAAGCCCCAAATGTCCAATATATTCAAATTTTCTTAGATCAAGACCAACTATGGCGATTTGTGACAGCAGTTGTATTTCAATCTCATTTTTTTATCTTTATCTGAAACAACACCATCAAAAGAGAAACAAAAATTGATAGGAAAAAAATATGCTTTTTGATGGTGCTAAGTGCTAACCAAAAAAAAAAGAATTGAAAGTGGTAAATTTAAAGTCCAATGTATTGAAAACAGACTTATTTTTCATGTGGAGGATTTTGATGGAATTTTCACAAAAATAACATTTATCCATTGCAACTGTAAAATATTAGAAGCAACTATTTCAACAATAGAATTAGGAAGTACAAGCTTTTGAATTAATTTTGTTCAGCAAATAAGCTTAAACTCACAAAAATACATATTAACAAAAAAAAAAGGAACTCTAAGCTTTCGGAAAATTTTAGGCCTTCAGTATAATAAAATTGTTTAAGAAGCGTGGCCTAAATATAGCGATTTGTTTAGCTCTTAGCTATAGCTATTATCATGTGCAAATTATCACTGCTAAAAACGTACAATTTAAGGGTGGATTGAGTTTCTGATTTAGAGGAGGTCATTTTCGGAGAGGGAGAGGTCAAAGTGTAATTTTTGTGCTAAAACGGTGAGTGTTTGGCGATTTTTTTGCAATATAAATCCGAAAGATACGGTTTTAGGTTACATTTGGTTATTTAAGGGTTATTGTTTTTTTGGTTATTTATTTATTTACCCTACCCCCTCTGGATCAGAGCCTGGTACAATCATACACTGGGTTCTTTGAAAAAAAAGTCGTATTTTTTTCTTTTTTTCGACAAGAATAAAAAACTACCAGGTCTGCAAGGTTGGAAAACTTTAGAGCCAGTAACTCTGACTCTATTACTCCAAAATCAGTCCAACCCCACAGTGCTGCTAAAGGTCAACTCTGATGGCAACTGACTAACTCCAACTCTTGGAATTTTAAAAACTTTGACTTCTTTAATCCAAACTCAGTTCTGACCTTCTGAGTCTACAGACCTGGAAACTATAATAATTGAACTGAAGGAACTTACTTTAGGAGAGGAATTAAATTAATTTCTTGATTCTTCATGAAAACCGATAAAAAAAAATAAAGTTGCAGTCTTCTGAAACTTAGGACCGGGCTCCACATCAGCAGAAAACCAACGGAAATCGAAGGCAGAAACCGAAAATCTGGGTACTTTCCATTTCCTTTAAATTCAAAGTACATGGATTTTCGGTCTCAGTCGGTCTTCTGCTGATGTGGAGCCAGGCCCTTACTTCAGCACTGTCAAAATAACACTTACTAAAATAAAATTTATTCACTATTACTCAATATTTCATTTAACCTTTAGGAGCCGGGCGGTAAAACATGCTGTAACGTAACTATTTTTTTTTAGAGGACAGGGTTGAGATTTTCACTCGAACCCTTTGGAGCGGGGAATTTTTTCAAGGTTTCATATGTCTGGTACGACAGTTTATACCTTCTCTTTTCAATGGAAAAGAAATCTGTGGTTCTACTGTCGTACTACCTGGGTCGAAAGAAAAATTTCTAAAAAACTGCGCGGTTCCAAAAGGTTAAGAGTTGTACAAATATTATTCATTTCTTAATAATATTGAAATAGGTTTCAATATTATTAACATTTTATTTTTCTTTCAAAAAACACATAACATCTACAATATTGAAATTATCAAGAACAATTCTCCTTTCTTTATATATAATAGACTGATGTAGTGAAGGGGCAGCAAGTACTTGTTAGAAGCAATTTTGTTTGGGTTAATGTGCTTTATTCCATGAATACAGCTGGAAGGATACGTATTTCTTTATTTTCATTATTCTATTAATAATAAAAGGAAAAATCTGGTATAGGTCCCACACTACTTCCTTTTACGTGTAAATTTCTTTGTAGATGCCTTAGGCCGGAACTTAATTAAAGTGAAACACGGATGATCGCAATTCACCATTGCAATCGCAAATTCCCAAATTTGGATTCAAGTGAAACATTACAATTGCTAGGAGATGCTATTCTATCGTAATTCGACTTCCAGTTGCGATTGCAATTGCGATCGCCTCGAAGCGATTGCAATGGTGTTTCACTTGAATTTAGCCCTTAGTCTAAAAATAATGCTAGAGGTGAGCAAGATAGCAATTCAAACATTTACACCCCTAGTTTGCCACAAAACAATGCAAAAAAAAAAATGTTTTACAATGATTCATTTTTTAAATATCACCGATTTTAACATCATTCAGTGGATTTTTCGCAAAATATCGCCAATAGCGCTAAATTGAACCCAAATTCAAAAAATATTATTTGTTGCCAACTTGGCGACCAAAAGCTTGGCGATATATCGCCAAGTGGTTGTGCCAATTCATCTGCATTGCAATTAACCCCAAAAAAGGGGTAAAACACCCCCTTGGAAACATTCGAATGCAACCACAAGGGGAGGTGAACAACTAGACCCCCCCTCAGAGCCTACATACCGAACTAGAAGCTTCTACGCACATAGTTTTTGAGTTATGCGACACACATACATACTAGCATACTAGGGTGGGCCGAAAATGACTTTTATTTTTTTTCGATGACGAGATATGCGGAAAAGGTGCCATTGGGGGCACAAAGCACTCACAAAAAATTTGAAATTTTTTGCACAATTTCTTGATCTGCCGCAATCGCCTTGAAGTTTCGGAAAAATGCGAATTTTTGATGTTTTTCGTAAAATTTGTCAAATTTTTTTTTTTTAAATATTTTCAGTGATAGGTGTAACTTAAAAGGTGCTATTAGGGGCACTAAGTTCACATAAAAAATTTGAATTATTTTGCTCCATTTCTTGATCAGCGAAAAACGCTTGGGGGGTTTCAGAAAAATTGCTAAAATTGGATATTACAGCAAAATTTGTGAAATTTTGTTTTTAAATTATTTTCGGTAATGGGGAGAGCAAAAAATGCTCACTATTATCATTAAATTAACATTAAAATTGAATTGTAAATGATATTTATTTAATTTGTCACAGATATGGGGAAAATTCGGAAAAAATGCTTTTTTTTTTTTAAATGATCCAATTTATTTATTATTTTTTAACCTTTATAAAAATTCCGTCCAAGTGTTGAGAGACAATTTAGGAGTCTTAAATGAGAAGTAGTTTATCAAATAATCTGCATTTTTATTTTTAAAATTCGTTACAGTTACAAATTAGTTATTTATTACTATTGAATTAAAAAAATGTGTTAACTGAAAGTGCTTCACAGTTTTCAGCTTATTGCGCATCCAAATATCTTGCAAAATAATCCAGAACTCAACGCGAGGAGGTGGCTGTACGAGTTCCACCAGTCCTCCTCCTAAAAATATTATATTCACATTGTTTTGCATTCTTCATGCAACAAAGTCCTTCTTCGAATTAAACGTTGACATTTTTATCCTGGCTTGTATCTTTGCTCTGACGAAGGTATCTCTGTCCTCATGGCCACATACGTGCATTGCCGCTTCTATGACTACTTTAATTGTTCTTTCCACAGCTTGAGTGTGACTTTTAAAGCGGACTGAAGCTTCATCTAAAACCAAGCCTGATTCTATGTTTCTCTCAATCTCTTCGAATGAAAGATTCTTTGTAATTGGAGGCTCCCTAAGATCTGTTGAGAGCCATTCGATGCAGTCGTAGTACTCAGTAGCCATAAAGTTCAGTTTTAGAATCTTAAATGTCTCCGTCTCTTGATCTCTTTCTTCTTTGAAAGGCGGCATTGTTTAATCCTTTTCCATGCCAATATTCTGATTTTTTTGTTTTCGTCTGTCGCCATTGCTAATAGTATATTCTCAGGATGGCTATATTATGCATTTCTTTGAACCACCGAATGCACTATCGTTAAGTCATCAGAGAGGAAGTTTGAGAGTAGAACTATTTTCCACAAATGTCTCGGTCCATCTGCTTACCCTAGTAGCTTCCTCACTGAGAACCGACTTAAAGCACTTTCAGTTAACACCATTTCTTAAATTCAATAGTAATAAATAAATAATTTGTAACTCTAACGAATTTTAAAAATAAAAATGCAGATTATTTGATAAACTACTTCTCATTTCAGACTCCTAAATTGTCTCTCAACACTTGGATGGAATTTTTATAAAGCTTAAAAATTAATAAATAAATTGGATCATTTAAAAAAAAAGCATTTTTTCCGAATTTTCCCCGTATTTGACAAATTAAATAAATATCATTTACAATTCAATTTTAATGTTAATTTAATGATAATAGTGAGCCTTTTTCCTAGATAGATTCCCTATTTTTACTTCCTTTTACGTAGTAAAGGAAGTATCCTGATCACGAAAAAACTTTTCCTCAAATTTGGGTCTAAATTTTGATTTTGCTCACCCCCGAATGAATGTTGAGTCATTTTTTCGACCTGTCAGCACGTGCATATGTACCTGCCAACATATAACCAGCCGAAAAATCCTTTTCAACCACCCTCGAGTTAATTACGACGACTTTTCTCGTGACGTATGTATTAGGGTGGGCAGAAAATGACTTTTATTTTTTTTTCGATGACGAGATATGCGGAAAAGGTGCCATTGGGGGCACAAAGCACTCACAAAAAATTTGAAATTTTTTGCACAATTTCTTGATCTGCCGCAATCGCCTTGAAGTTTCGGAAAAATGCGAATTTTTGATGTTTTTCGTAAAATTTGTCAAAAATTTTTTTTTAATATTTTCAGTGATAGGTGTAACTTAGAAGATACTATTAGGGGCACTAAGTTCACATAAAAAATTTTAATTATTTTGCTCCATTTCTTGATCAGCCATAAAGGCTTGGGGATTTCACAAAAATTGCTAAAATTGGATATTACAGCAAAATTTGTGATATTTTTTTAAATAATTATTTTCGGTAATGGGAAGAGCAAAAAAGGCTCACTATTATCATTAAATTAACATTAAAATTGAATTGTAAATGATATTTATTTAATTTGTCACAAATACGCATATCTCGTCATCGAAAAAAAAATAAAAGTCATTTTCGGCCCACCCTAATACATACGTCACGAGAAAAGTCGTCGTAATTAACTCGAGGGTGGTTGAAAAGGATTTTTCGGCTGGTTATATGTTGGCAGGTACATATGCACGTGCTGACAGGTCGAAAAAATGACTCAACATTCATTCGGGGGTGAGCAAAATCAAAATTTAGACCCAAATTTGAGGAAAAGTTTTTTCGTGATCAGAATACTTCCTTTACTACGTAAAAGGAAGTAAAAATAGGGAATCTTTATTTTTGCTCATATTACTGAATTCATGCGTAAGTATTGATTGTTTGTAATGAGGAGCAAGTTCAAATTAGGCAGGGCGACCAAGAGCCAAGTTTGGCCATTCGTCAGTTTGGTCTGCTGCCACATAAAACTTAAAAAAACCCCCACATAAAACTTAAAAAATATATATATGACTCCAATTCGGCGCCGGGGCTCCTAGTTTCCTAGGTTGACATGGCCTCTCGTCTGGCGTGAACTTTCGCAAACATGCATTTATGAGTCTTATGGAGTGCATGAAACAAAATTTGTTAACATGTACAAAACAACACCTATTTAACTTATCTCCAAAACAACTGATGTTACAAATAGGTGGTACCATGTAACTGCAGATACAGTGGGTAGGTTATGATTCATCCCTCCTTTAATGCATTCAAATGATAGCCCAAAACTGCCTTTTGAGCACAACTTCAAGAAATAATCAGTGATGAGACTAAGACCCCTATTTATGCTGGAATATTCCACTTATGAACGCCTTTCAACTTATGCGCTCATATTTGACAGAACCTAGAAAATAGGGCTCCCTAGAAAATAGATGACTTATTTTCAAGCATAAGAGGTATGTTGAAGATAGTTGGTTTAAATGTAAACCTTGTTATTGCCAAACATTGCCCAATATATCCCCGTTGTTTATACCACTATTGCTGAGTGTTAGCAATAACTTGGAAAAGGAGTTGCCAACACGCAACGCTATGACTGACAAGTGCCTGAAAAAGATTTATTTTGGTTTCCAAGTGTTTGCTGAAGGGAAAAAGAACTCATTATGTAGCTCAGTATTATGAAAATTATGGGCGGCATTAGGGTCATAGAAAAGAAATAAGATGCTTATTATATAGAACATGCAGTTTAGTGCACTTTATAACCATACCGACCTTATATTAACTCTAATCATGTGAAAGTCAAGGTGAAGAAAAGAAAAAAATTCGAATGTACGGCTATATTTATTACCTAAATTTAACTTTTTCACAACAACTTGAGTCCATGAACCAGGCGCTGCCCCACAATCAACTACGAATAAGCCTGGTTTTAAGATTTTGAATCTTTCATCAATTTCCAAAAGTTTGTAAGCACTTCGACATCTGTAGCGGTCATATTTTGATCTTTTTACATATTCATCATTTAGTTGTCTCGTGAGCCAATCTTGTGAACTTTTTGATTTCCCTTTCAAATTGTTTGGAACCATTTTCAGACGACAGAAACTAGTACTGATTTTTCTAGAAAATGTTGAACTATATGAAACAATTGCCATCATAAACAATCTTATTTCAACAATGTAATCTTGCGAATGCTTATTTATATGTTGTTATAAAACGCAAAACATAAACAAAAGCTAGCAGACAACCAACTATTGATGCCAACTTTCGTTTTTTTTTTCTTGAATGCAAGCCTTTACTTGAGGCTACACCTTTATAATCAGTAAAAAAGACCTTATCTTACCATTGGATTAAATTAATCACTCGTTTTCCACTTTTTAATCATATCCCTTGCTTTTGCTTCGAAAGAATGTAGATCATAGCGTGTTAAATAAAAAAATAACTATAACTGATATTTTCATTATTTCTATGCATCCGTCCATGATTGGCTACTTCCTTTGACGTATGACGTATGAATGGGATTTTTTTACTGATCGTCAAGTTTACTTTTAGGAGTTCACACTTCAGTTTAATATTATCATTTTCAAGTGTTTTAGGAATTGATACTCATACTTAATTTCAATAATTCAGAAATATATATTGAAATACTAATAACAATTTTTTTGTTCCTTTTTTATAAATCTGAAAATGAAAAATAACTTTTCACACTTCATATAAAATAACATAACTCTTGCTGATACTGTTTTGTTATATCAAAGTATATAACAGTATATACTTTTAAATTTATTTCGCTTATTAGAAATGTAGTTTTGCTTTACTTAAAATAGATCAATTAACATAGCAATATGCCAAAAGATAATAAATTAATTTTGAAAATTTTACTGGATTTTGTGCTCCTCTTAACAGGTTGGTATGAAAAATAATTTTTAATAACTCTTTTTTTTTTAGAAAATTATGAAGTTGAACCCTTTATTTCATGAAGTTTTCATGCATATATTTTTTAAAAGAGCAGATATTTTATAAGGTTAGAAAATTAACTGCTGCTATTATCATTATTTTTACATCTAGTCATAAAAAAAAGAAACTATTCGAGTCTTCATTGTTTACGGTGACTTGACTACATTAATATGTTGCTTGATGTTTCAAGAAAAATATTAATACTTCATGAAATGTGTGTTGTATGCTTCTAAAATTTATTTCAATAATCTACCAGTAATGTTTTAATGTTTCACTCAAAAACAAAACAAACTTTTCATAAGTGTCATACCTGGAGTCTGAAAAGAAAATAGTGCTTGATGACAATTTGAAATATGAGTAAAATCTCTTGTAATTCTTTTCTGTCTCGATGAAATGCACAGATGAGATCAGTTATGCACATCTGTATTAGTTTTGACAAGTATAGGACTCGTGTATTTCTTTTGTATTTTTTAAACAAACTGAACCCTGTTCAGAGCTCAGGACTGAATTGTTAAAATGTAGCGGCATTTGATTCAGTGTTCGTCAAAGCAGGCCCGGCCAATAAAACCCACCCGAGTTTTTATTCGGGCGGGTTTGAAAAAATCTCTTGAAAAAAAACCACTACGTCGAAAAAGTGGTTTTTATCAAAATTTATTACATATTGAAAACATTTATTTCAGAAACAAACAAATATTACGAATATTTTGATCCATACTAAGCCTAGAAATTGCTATTGATCAATTTAGTTATAATATTTAGTTTGCTATAATATTTAGTCTAGTGATGCAACGAATATTCGGCCGAGGCCGAATATTCGGCCTATTCGGCCCCTCCGCCGAATATTCGGCTTCGGCCGAATACCTATTTTACTATTCGGCCTTGGCCGAATACTGTGCAAAAAAAATATTTAATTTTCGCAATTTTAAAGTTTTATACATTTTTAATTATTCTTATCATGTTTAATGGGCATTTTAAGTGCAATCTTGTTTATACTATGATACTTAGTCATTTTTGAGGGTATTCACTAATTTTATTGTCAACTTAAACTGGGTTTACTACAAACCATCTTAATACATAAAATAATCTACAAAATCATAGAATAAAGCAGAAAAATAAAATACTTTTTCTTTCTTATTACAAGTGTTGGTATACTTATTTTATGAAACTAATTGTTGTACATATAAGATTTCAATTAATAAAATTTAAGCATAAATCATACATGAAACAACGGTCAGTTCTTTCTTTATCAAAATAAAATGCGTAAAAAATGAAATAGTATGATAGAAATATGCTTCCTTCCCAAACTTTTATTTAAAAAATTGAATATGAGAATTTAAAATATAAAAATAGCATTGTTAATTTCGATTCATAACATTTCAAAAATATTCTTTGTAATATTTGCAATTGTGAAAATCATAAAGCTAAGTTTTTCTGTGCAAACAGATTATGAAGTAGAAAACATTTTTAGAAGATAGGTCTCTTTTTTTTTTCTTTTCTTAAAATTTTACCAGATTTGGAAAATAAGTATTCATTACATTAGGTAAATGTAGTGAGCATCTCGTTCCGAAATTCACTTTCTGCTCTGTTAAGATAGGTTCGGAAATTTAATTCTCACTACTTAAACTATTTCAATTTTTCAAATTCGATTTCTAAGAACGATAACAGTTGATTTCTGTCTTGGTGCCTACACGAATAAAAGTCTATGAGTTATCTAAAGAAATTTTTTTTTGTTGGAATACCTTCAAATATTAACATTTCTCATAGAGAAATATGGTTTGTTGCTTCTAATTTTAGTAAATGTTAACACTAAATACAATGAAAAACTGTATGATACATTTCCATGCTGAATCATTTCAGTTTATTTTTTCCCCTTATTTATTTGGAAGAGTTTTATGAAATACTTTTTTAGAAGCTTAAATATGGAGCTTTGGTCTTTAAGAACAATTGGTAAGGAAGTACATTCTTCTTTGGTCTTCATTTTAGTAATTTTTTGGCCGAATATGGCCGAATAATTTTGAAATTTGAACTAATGCTACCATTTAAAAAAAAATACACCAAATTATTTTTTAAAATCTTTAATAATCTATATTGAACTCATAATCATACAAAAGTGTGCTTTAAATGCAACCTTTGCTTTGATTATTAACAAAAACAAGTTAACTATTCGGCGGCCGAATAGCCGAATATTCGGCCTTGAGTTTGGCCAAATATTCGGTATTCGGTATTCGGCCAAATCACTATTCGTTGCATCCCTAATTTAGTCTTGGTCAGTATCTGGTCCAGAAATTACCATCATCCTTTCCTGACAGTTTATTAAGCATTACAAATAAAACTGCGCGTGAATTTCACCTATTGTTTTTTTTAATACTTAAAAGAAAAAAAAAACAATAGCTATTTCAATGTATTGTATAAATTCAATTCAGTATTGATTTAAAATATAATATCAATTAAAAAAATTCAATATTACAATGCTTTTTTCTAATTTGCCGCAGAAGTTTTTTAAGAAGTCATAATGACCTACCTCTCTTTAGGGCTCCCTGATTCTGTGAAATGAAAGTAGGGGAACAATGTTCGAATAGAGAATGATATTACAATGATTCTCATTGGTCTCAATGGTTTTTCATCAAAAACCCTGGCAGGCTGGTCTTTTTTAAAAACACCTGTTTTTTTTCAAACCCTGGTTTGATTGCTAGTACAGTTAAATGTTAGCACTTGAAAAAAGTTTAAAGCTATACATAGCCCTGTGGCAGAATTTTTTTTTTTTTTTGCTTTCTGCGACAATTTTTCTAGAACAAATTTCTTTCTGCAATAAAAAAATATTCTTCAGTAATAAATATATATTCCCGTCTTAAAGTAACACAAGCTGATTATATTTTAAAATGTTAACATCTATACTATAGCTTCATAATTTTTAAAACCAACTCACAGTTAGAGCAGAAATAATTCATTTTTCTCTGTCCAACTAAAAATGTTCACTGATTTCTTATTCTCTTATGGGTATATTTCTACTCTATCTTGATATTTTGATACAGCCTTTTACTTTATTTCAAACATTAATTAAGTACTATTGATATTCTTACATAAATAATAATGACATGAAATAGATTTTTTTTTAACCAGTGTAAAAATATCATTAACAAAAAGAATGTTCTCTAACAAAAATTAGTAACTACTGCTCTCTCTCTCTCTACACCCACAAAGATAGCTTAAACAGTTTTAAACCTTCAGTTTAGAAACATGATAGAGGGAAAACCTACTACTAACACTTTTCCACTAACATCACAAATGATAAATTGGTTTCTAAATCCTTCAATTTCCAAAAATTCAGAAGGCAGAGAGAGCCTGAATCACCATTTTGTAGGTGACCTGAAGATAGCCTAATGTTTAGTTTTCAACACTTCAGCTTTGAAAATTTTCAGGAGAAAAAGCATTAATAACCAACTTCGTGCCCTTACATGCTTTGGCAGCCAGATGGCAAAAAACAAGGGGGGAGGAAGGGCAGATTGTTCCACAAATGAGTAACTCTTAAGATTGTTTTGCAGAATGGTTTTACTACTAGCTGTTTTGTTATTGGATTTTTGGGGAGTTTTTTTTCTTCCCAACCACAAAAATCTTTCTGCAGAATATCTACCTGATTCTGCGACAATGTCGTTGTGTCAGCAACTTTCTGTCACGGGGTACATTGCTTTGGCAAATATGTAATATACTAAACTCATCTGGCTTCTAGTCGAGTTCTTATTAAAAGAATTTGCTCATGTTGGTTAAAAAATACTAGTTTTAATAATTTGCTTACTTTAACTAATTGTAGAATTAATCTGGACTCTTATTTAGCAAAATATTAAATTTCTACTGTATATTTTTAGCTGTGGCTATGATATATTTCTGTTATAATATTTGGATATTTATTTACAGTGGGCATCCCAGTATTAATTTTTCATCTTCATGGAAAACCAACTGTGAGAGGTTTCAATTGTGATGATGACAGCATACGTTACCCTTTCCATGAGTCAACAATAACGAATAATGTGCTTTATGTTGTTGGAGTATTTCTTCCTGTTGGCTTGGTAATGTGTCTTTATTCTCTAACGTTTCGTTATTTTATGTTCATATTAAGATATTAATTATGTTTATAATTTTCAGAGGTACATTAAAAAAGTGCTTTTATGTATAATTATATATTTAAATTTTTTTTATTTCTTCAGGAACGGGTGGGAGAAGAAAGATTGTATTTTCTTCTAATTCTAATGCATATATTTTAGCAATGACAGATTGCTATGTGTTTTCTTTTCGGATCTCTGACATTTCAATCTTTTAAATTGGCAGTCTGCCAGCGTTACTCACCAACTGCTTTGCTAACATGGTGCCCAAGCCTCCGCATGCAGTACAAAATGGTGGACCCAGAGCTGCTCAGCCAGCCCACCTGCTGGTACAACCCTTTCTCATTCAGGTAGTGCAGGTCCGGGTCTGGCTCTTGGCAGGTGGAGCAGAGGGTGGCGCTCATGTGATACACAGACATAAACACGCTAACCTATTGTAATTCGTCATTGTGTAAAACATACTGTGTTTTATATTTCATTTAAATGCTTTTGTCTTCAAATATTAAATAGTTGCATCACATGGTGGATTTACCATGTTGCTGTTGCAAAAATCCCCGCATGGGACCATAAAGGGAGTCCATAAAAACAGCATATGAAAAATATTTTCTGCACTTTTATTCATCTCGAAAGGGCCTCCAAAATATTTTACCTCGAGCTCCTAACCCGAAACTTTGCTACAAGCTGCATCTGCATTTGTCGGGTATTAAGAACTAGTGATAAGTTCTGAAAACCGTTAAGATTACAATTAAAAACTTGACTATGAGCTGAGTTTCTGTAATTTATGTGGGCCAAATATAAGCTGCTATAATAAGAAAAGTTAGAATTTTGGCTGGAAAATGTTTGGCTATTTTTATATTTTATGCAATTATGATCTTTGAGCAACATAGGCGAACTTAGACTGTTCATTCTGGGGGTGCAGAATACCGGGGCCCGGGGGGGGGGGGGAGAACTGGCCGGAGCCTGGGGTTTGACCTGCGGGGGGGGGGGGGGATGCCACAGGTCAAACAAGGCTCCGGGCATTCTTTCAGAAAATATTCTTTTTTTTTTTTTTGAGTTTAATCATCAGTATGGTTGTTTCGAAGTAAAGGAAACTAACAATGTACCAATGAATACTCAACTGCAGTGAATACGATTTTTCTATACTGCGGCCCACTGAATAATATATAATTATTTGATTTATGTAATGATTTATTTGCTATTATTATTTCTTTTTTTTTTTAATGGATAAAAGTGCTGTTATTTTTAATATGATGTTGATATTATTGTAGCAACATTTGCTCGAAAAAAGGTACGAAAATAGGAATTTATTAACATGACTCTTGTCTAAAATGAATTTAAGGAACATAAACTATTACAAAGCTTAAAATACAAATATAATTCTTTAAACAATGCTAGTAAAATAATAGAGTGAAGTTATTGCAATAAAGATAAATACATCAAAAATAACTTTAAAGAACTTCAAAAGTAGTTCAATAGTGATAGTAACAAGCTGAGACTCACTTTCATCAAATTCGGAAGTAATTGGTGGAAAGCTGGAAATTTTTTATAATACTTCCCCCTCCAAAACTTTTTTCAAAATTGAAATTATTTATACTACCTTTGACGACGTTGGACGATCAAGACTCCTCTGGGAAACGTACTGAAACTTAAATTCTAAACACGCAATTTCAGGCTATCTTTAGTAACGTTAAAGGAATCGAGAAGACTCGGGTGCATCTCTCCTGAAATATTTTGATACTGAAGCACAACTCAGGATATATGAGCCAATATTTAGAAAAGTGCCAATTTGAAGTTGGAGTTTTCTGAAAAAAAAATTTTTTTGCAGAAAAAAACTAACATTGGATTTTAAGTCTAAATTGGGTCTAAATGCAAGAAAATAAAAGGGTGGAGGTCAAGGAAGTTATTTACCCCCTCCTTAGAGTACTCTTTTTTAAGCCGTTACAGATCTGATGAATGTTACAGATCTGATGTTAATATGAGCTACATATTTGAGTTTATGCTTTCAGTATTCGTTAACATCTCTAAATATGATATCATTTCCTTGCATTTTTAACATAGAATTAAGATAATTATATTAAAATATATATATTAGGCTAAAAAGTCAAATTTCATTATAAAAAAGCATGAGCGATAAGGTTTTTAGATAAAATAAATTATGAGATTCCCAAATCTAAGCTAATAAAACATTTGTTTTGTTTTGAAACAACACACAACTTTAGCTTTTTCAACACACAACTCTGCTGCTTGCTTTTCTTTAATTAGTTGCAGGAAATTTAATTTCTTGATCAGAAATACAAATTTAGCATGCTAGTTATTATCTAGTTATTTAGCGAAGTTATGAGAAATTGAAGCACCAAAAGTAAATAAATAAATAAATAAATAAAATAATAATAATTAATTAACTTAATTTCTGCAGTGTCACTTTTTCTTATTTTACTAACTTCTATTGTAAGGTCATACAAACTACAAATGAAGCAATTGTACTAAAACTCATTGCTTTTCATTTTTTAAGAACAAAAATATTCAATATATGGCTAAAACCTATGATTTTGGCTTTTTATAATTCTGAAACGTGTGAGTTAGTTCTGTAACATATTCGCTGTTTTTCAATGTTACCGCTCTGACAAACTGACAATTTTTTTTTTTATTTCCGAGTCGATCGCACTAAACCAAAATCAAACACGTGGTTTTTTCACTTGTAATAAAGGACTATACTTATATATAAAATAATTTTTAAAATAATAAAAACTGCGCATTTTAGAGCGTGTTACCGATCTGATGACTCAAATTACACACATTTTATAAAATCATATTAAAAAATCTTACATACAATTTTAGATGCAGAAATGCAAATTTTTAATTATGATTCGATAAAACATCCCACCAGGTACTCAGTATCACGTGGTATAGGTGCAAGAAATGATTTTTGAAGCCTAAACATAGATCGGAAGTTATTGTTACCACTCTGACGGCGGAACTTGGGACACGCTTATTTCGCATCGACTAGAAAATCAGAAATTGATTAAGACAAAAATGAAGTAAAATATTAACAAAGGGGTAAAAATAGAATCCATTTTTGTGCAAGTGCGTTTTTTTGGGAAGTTAGAAAGTGCGCATGACCTGTTTGCATGCTAAGCTTTGCTACTGGGGACACGTTACAGATCTGATTTTTGATGTGAACAATATTTTCTGAAGAAAAAAAAAATTTTTTTCTGATGTTATTAGATGAAATGAAAGCAGAACCTTGTCTTCTTTCTGGGGAAAATTATTTTTTTAACTAGTTATTGAAATACTAGTGAAAATTCACTTGGGACTCAAATTGGCACTTTTCTAAATATTAGCTCATATTTCTTCATGATATAGTAAAAGAAAAGAAGATGAGTTTTTTTTTTTTGAACTGAAGTCTCATTTAAGTTATCTTTGGGAAGTAATAGTTCAAAGACCCTCCCCTGAAAGATTTTCGATATATAGATGCGCAATTTTGCGTTCTCTTTGGAGACGTTAGACACAAAAAGTGGTTAGGGATCTCCCTCCGAAAATTTTTTTCAAAATTGAAACCTTAAGCCATCTTTACTTTAGACCATCTTTGGTAGTAACATTAGCAAGGACTCTCTCCCGATATGTTTCAAAATTAATGTTTTAAAAACATTTTTATTTAGGTTATCTTTAATACCTTTAAGAGAAGAGGCAGAATTCGGGCGCTGTGCCCCGAAATTTTGCGGCATTGAAGCTTCAAGAATGCAATTTTAAGCTCTATTTTTTGAAACTGAAGGTTCAAAATTTTACTTTTAGCAGAGGTGCCCATTACCCCCAAGAGCAAAAACTTATCATCCAAGAATTCTACGAAGATCCCTCTAAAAAACGAGAGCCACACGTGAAAAAAAAAAGAAAACAAAAACTTTTAAAAATGCCCCTTAAAAATAATTCAATAGCTCCGCTTAAGCCATGATTCTTGATAGGAACAACTGCTTTTAGGCTTTGTCTGACAACATTTAGGATAATAAAAGGATTTAGGGACTCTTCCGGAAACTTTTGGGCATAGAGACTGTAATTCGGAAGCTCTCTCTTTTCTAAAAACACATTTTAGAGCTGAAGACTATAGAAAAGTAAGGGGGGATATCAACTACCGTTAACTGTTTGAATTTTAAATCTCTAAAATGCCATTTGAGGCAATGTTTGACCAAGGTATTGAAGAAGAAGCGGGAAAAGAACTCTCTTCCGAAAATTTTTGGGTATTGAAGTCTTGAAACTGCAATTAAATTACAAGTTGTAAAAGCGAAATTTTAAGATTAGGGGTCTCTTTAAGGGGGTCATGAGCCTTCTTTGAATTCGTGCTTGGCGGATACACGGGCCTCGACTTCCTACCCTAAACCCGCCACTGAGAGGCACTCTATTGTTTAATTTCACCCCTGGTAAAGCGATTGAAAATTACGTGCCCTTTCTAGCTCGGCCGGCTTGGACTTTTACCTCTTTTCGAATTTTTTTTCTTTTGTTCACCTGAAAGATTGGAAATTATTTGTGAAATAACTAAAACCGAAAATGATTGCACTTTATTTTAAATTTCTTGCTGGGAGGAATACTTACACTTTATTTTAAATTTCTTGCCGGGGAGTTATGATTACACTTTATTTTAAATTTATTGAGTGTAGCATTATTTTAAAGACTCTTATTTCCTGACTGACTAGAAAAAAAGGGGGGATGAGAAGAAAGAGAGAAACGTAATTTGCTGACTAATAATCTACATGAGTTGAATATTTTTCATTTAAAAATTTTTATTCAAAATGATTAGGATTTTTTCTATGCGTTTTCTAATTGAAATATCTTCATTTTCCCAAGAAGAGTTCTTTTTTCTCTTGAGTGAAGCGCAAGGGCTCCCTGACCCTGTTGGGTTGCACCACTGCTTGGTGCCATCTAACGAATTATTATTAGCAATAATTATGTATTTATTTATGTATTTCAAGCTAAAAGTATGTAAATAATTTAAAAGTAAACCTTAACCGAATAATAATAACTACCTTTATTTTTAAAAAAAAAATCGAATTTTTTTTCGGGGGGGGGGGGTGTATAGGAGGAAAAGACCCTCTGGAGCCCTCCCTTACGTACACATTTGAAAACAATGTTAATAGAGAGGGAGCTTTTTTTCTTAAAGATTTTTTTTTTTTTTTTGAGCAAACACGAACCGAAATAGACCTCAGAAGCGTGTTTTTAAAGAAAATTTTTGCTCTACAATGATCAAGTTAACTGAGGATTTTTCCCCTAGAACCCCTCGGGTAATCGAGAGTATACTGTATTAATTTTTGAAATAATCGTTCAGCAAGACACATCCAGTTACACATTTTTATTTATTTATTTCAGTAAGGGAAAAAAATTTCAAACTAGCTGTTTGATAAAAAAATTTTAATTTAATTCTTTTCGTAAAATCCGGCCAAAATGTTGGGGGTGCGGCGCACCCCCTGGCACCCCTGTAAGTCCGCCTATGTTGAGCAACCTATTTATATGTTTTGTTTAAAATTATTGAAAAACAAATAAATAAATAAGCATAAAATAAAGTGAAAAATATATAGGTACATGTAAACTATTTTCATGTTGGGCTAAAACTAGCTCAGGACAACACATTTTTCAATGTATAAAAGGTTTTTTTTTATAATTTTTTAAATTTTTTTGATTTATCACCTTGCTCTCTCAACTTAATGACCATTTGATTGCTACAGGATAGATGTATTTTAGCATAAACCTTAAACATGATTAGTACCAAGTAATATAAAACTTATTGATCAAAAGAATAAGTTCTGTAAAGAAAATCAGTATTAAAATAAGAACCATTAAGTCAAATCTTACCAATGAAAATACAGGGAAACTGTTAGAAATGAAAATTTAAATTATGCAGCGTGATGATGCCTAGTATAAGTTTTTAGGTGTAAAAATGAGCATCCTAGAGGTGTATCAAATGTATATATATTCGAATTTCGCGAAATATACCTTACATTAAAATGCTACACTTGCTCATAGTATATTTATAAAACATTCAAAAGAAAATGTCTTTTAAAGCTTAGTTTGAAGTTATTTTAACTTGTAGCCCAGGGGTTCCCCCCCCCCCCCCCCCCCAACAAGCTCAATCGCGCATGTTGTTGGAACTTTTCAACTGGTTCTTGTCAGTTTTTCCATATGCTAATGAATCATTAAAGGTTAGTAGAGCACAGTTGTCCAAATTCTTCTAAAATATATATATATATATATATATATATCCCCCATTTATTGTTGTCACATGTATTTATCATACAGAATTGTACAAGTTATAGGAGAATTCATGATAAATTTAAATTAAATCAAACAATCTGCACTTTTATTGTAACAGATACTTAGACACCACTTATTTAGAACAATATTTAATCTTTTGTTTATTGTTGCAATTTTCGTTATGGCACGATGGTCCGATTTGACTATATTATAACTGTAAACTACCTGCTCCACCTGCATCGAATGGGGAGTTGCCACGATAAGTGTTCCATGCAACTGTTTGTGTGGCCTTTTGGATAGGACGAATATTTACTTTAGTCTCGTAGAAGTGCAGGAACCAATGTCCGAATTCGCTGGGAGAGTGGAAATTTGATCAATATACAGCCAGATTTCACATACCAATCCGGAAAATTCAGAAACTTCATTCGGAGACAGGTTGGAAAGTAAATTTTCTCCGGCAGATATTTCTACCACTGATCCTGCAATGCATAAGGCTTTGGCGGTTTTTAAAGTTTCGGCCTGTTTGTCATTTACTTTATCTTTATAAGAAAATTTATTGATGATGGGACAATTTTTTGTCTTATTGATTCAAAACGTCTTGAAAATGTTATGACATTAGAATTAACTTTCTCCCTATATTTACTGGAAGTATCTTCTTTTATGGTTGTCGTCTTTTTGCAAGCTTTGAAACCACTAAGATAAAGTGCATTTATCATTAACTCCAGTTTAGTTATGGCAATATTCAAAACTTTAAAAAATTAGGAAAAAATTAAGAAAATGTAGGAAGGCAATTTTATTTGACTGTATGGGCAATTTCATTTGACTGTGTGGGCAATTGCCCCCAAAAACCCCCTTAAAATATGCCCTGTAATCCTTATCAGGGCTTGACATCCAAATAGTCCAGGCAGAATCTGTATGTCTGGTAATTCTATCCTTAGAGTTGAAGTTTAAAACCAATGTAAATAAAGCACAAATGAGATAGAAAGTAGAACAAATAGCTATTTCAAGGCTACAAATGAGCCTCTTCATCAGTGTACAAAGCTCAGCACACAACATAAAAGCTGTGAGAGAGCTGTTAGTAGTTCACAGCACAAAGCTTATTGCCTCTTTAAAAAAAAATCAACACTTCTTTTAAAAAATCTGGTATGGACCCCACACTACTTCCTTTTACGTGTAAATTTCTTAGTAGTTGCCTTAAGTGTTAAAAAAAGTGCTTGGAGTGAGCAAGGTAACAATTCAAATATTTACTCCCCTAATCTACCACGAAACAATGCAAAAAATATTTTACAATGGTTATTTTTCTAAATATTGCTGATTTTAATATCATTTAGTGAATTTTTCGCAAAATATCGCCAATAGCGCCAAGTTGAACCCAAATTCAAAAAATAATTTTTTCGCCAAATTTGTCGCCAACTTGGTGATACGTCGCCAAGTCGGCGTCAAACACTTGGCGACCAAAAGCTTGGCGACATGTTGCCAAGTGGTGGCGCCAATTCATATCACTTGAGTCTGTATAGAAATTAACATTGATTTACCCCAAAAAAGGGGTAAAAGACCCCTTTAGGAACATTCGAATGCAATCACAAGGGGAGGTGCACAACTAGACCCCCCTCAGAGCCTACATACCAAGCTAGAAGTTTCTACGGCATATAGTTTTTGAGTTATGCGAGCCACATACGCACATACATCCGCACATACGTACATACAGACGTCAGGAGAAAACTCGTCGTAATTTACTCGGGGGTGGTCGAAATTGATTTTTCGGTTGTTTGTATGTTGTTAGGTACATATGCACGTGCTGACAGGTCGAAAAAACTACGCGACATTCACTCAGGGGTGAGCAAAGTCAAAATTTAGACCGAAATTTGAGTGAAATTTTTTTCGTGATCACAATACTTCCTTTACTACGTAAAAGGAAGTAAAAAGGTGCTTAAATTGTCTCTTTATGCACCTCTTAGCACAAAGCTTATTTGATCACTTTTCATTTTTCCTTAGAGTGCTCTGACCTATTTCATAACTTTTTTAAAATTAGAATTGTTTATTAATTTGACTTCTATTAATATTTTAATGATGATAATGTTAACTATTTGAGTTCATTCATTTCTGCATGTTTTTTTTCCTTCATAACAGTGAGGTATTTTCACCTTTGTCTATTATTTTTATTAACCCTATAAATCTAATATTGTTTTCAGATATGTCTAACAGAATTCACCAATGAAGCTCATTCAAAAAGAGGTGTAAGAGGGCAGACAAAACAATTGCTGGGTAAACCTATCCCCAGTGTTGTTTGGAAAATTTATATCAGAGTTGGTGTTTTCTTGTTTGGTGCTTGTGTTTCGCAGCTTACCACAGATATTGCTAAATATAGTATCGGCAGATTGCGACCACATTTCCTTGCTGTATGCAATCCTTCACCAAATTGTTCATCAGTTAGTGATCCTCATGAGTATATTGTAAATTTCACTTGCGTATCAACTGACGAGCATAGACTTCGTGAATCAAGGTACGTTTGAATATGAATTGAATAACTGGTTTTGTCATGCTTGTAATTTTTCTTTACGAAGAACTACTGTGTAAGGAAATAAATAATGAATATAAAATATACTAAAAGAACTGTGTTGTGTCCCTTCACTTTAACATAGCTAGATTTTTTTTTTCGCATAAAAAAAGTTTATTTTGCAATTCAAACTGCTGTTGAGGTTATTCTAGTGTCTATTCTTTTAGGAATTTTATTTTTCATTCTTTAAACCAGATAGATAGTTTAACTTTATTTTATTACTTTATTGTTTATATTTCAACAATATATTATTTTAGATGACTGAGTATCAAATTCAGGTCTTAAACTCTAAATGCATATTACGGTAGAACCTCGTTAAAATGAACTTCAAGGGACTTTAAAATCAATTTGTCTTAATTGTAGCTCCTTTTTATCCGATAAACAACAAATAGCTCAATTGTTATCAGAAATATAGTTCTTGTAGTTGTAATTTGTTTTCAGCATGTCAAAATTAATGAGGTTCAAGTGTATTATGTTTGTAATGTTGAGTTTGTGTATGATTCTTAGACCTTTTCCCCCGGAAGACTGTTTCAAGATAATTTTATGAAATTCCAAATAGATTTCATATAGTTTTAATATCGTTTTATGTGTTTAAACTATATAGTTCATATTTGATGAACTATCATATTTGTACTACTCTATCATATAATTTGAGCTAGATACTTCATATTTGAACTATAAAGCGGGAATTTTAAAAGTTAAATATACTGTCTTAAAAATTAAGCACTGCAGACATTATGAAGTACTTAATGATTAATAAATGACTTTATACTGGTTGATAATTTTTATGTTTTTATTTACTTTTAGGCTTTCATTTCCATCAGGTCATTCTTCATTTTCTGCATATACGATGGTGTTTGCTGTTGTTAGTATTTTATTTGTTTTGCACTTCTTAAGTATTATAATCCTGATTCCTTCTGTATAGAGTTCCTTTTCAATAGTTTTGCTTCTTAGCTTTTCTAGAATGCATATCAAACATTTTTTTTTCTAATGGTAACATAAGCTTTGTTTTTATGAAACAAAAGATGTGTAAGAATGCTGGTATCTTACCAATCACAAGAGCTGGTGCATAACTGTATGAAATACAGAAATAAAAAATGTCTGTTACAAAATTACATAATTTTTTTTATTAGACATTGAAAAACATAAAATTTTTCATTTCATTTCTTAAGAAATGATTGGGCTACCATTTTCAACATGGTCAAGCAAAAACTTTTATGATTAATAGTTCAGCTGTAGTAGTGTCAAAGCAATTGTGCTGTGATATTTTTTAGATATACCATAATTTTTTGTACAATCTTTTCAGTTTTATGCTTCCATATGTAGCAAAATCCTGATTATCCATGTGTCTTTCACACTTTTGTTTTCTTTCTTTTTACTGTGATATAGTTACTGAATATAGAAAAATACACTCATTTTAAAATTAGCCACAAAGTAGCTGGCACTCATGATGATACATCGCTTTGTACAAGATACTATTGAAAAAACTTCAATCTGTAAGAAGAGCTAGAGCGGCAAAGAAGCAGCTTTTTAAAATTAAAAAAATAAAAATAACTAACCGACTTTTTTGTCAAAATTACGGTATATGCTAATGTTAGGGTTATTAGTATTTTTTAAGGTATGAATGAGCTATTGTTCACTTTTCATTTTTAAAGATATTTTTTAACTTCAATGTTATTGTGTTTAGCTATAGTTTAATTTAAATGTATGTGAGAGTGTTTTTGATTGTTTAGCTACTTTATACGCTAGTAGCGTTTTTTACCCATTTTTCTGATTATCTGTGGTATTGGCTTATTCATGGTTACTGTGCAACCCTTTTCTGCAGATAATTGGGAGTTTACAGTATTTAATTCAGATGTCACAATTTCAAAAAAAAAAAAAAAAAATCAAATATTTCCCTTTCACAAATGATCTTTAAACATTTCATAAAGGTAAAACATGTTATAAAGAACCACATTGTCACAATAATTTTTATATATAGTGCAGGTAAAACTTTGGTGTTTAGCACAGCTGTATGTAGGAGCTGCACTTTATGTGCATGATAAAAAAGCAAATGTTTGCCTACTTACGGTTTTGTTCATGCTTCTGTCAGTATAAAATTCAAAAAAAAAAAAAAATCTACAAATTTGATCCAGATTAGCATTGCTGTACTATATCTACTGAATCAGTTCTTAAAATATAATTTTTAAAATTTGTTTATCTTGTCGAATATTTATACATAAAGTGATATTTGCTGATCTTATTGTTAAACATTCTGTTTTTTTTACAGATCTATCTCCAAAAGAATATGTTATGTAACGTCAATAAGTTACTTAAACCATTTTTGCAATTTATCCT
The DNA here is from genome assembly GCA_038373865.1 of Uloborus plumipes. Classification (NCBI taxonomy): domain Eukaryota; kingdom Metazoa; phylum Arthropoda; class Arachnida; order Araneae; family Uloboridae; genus Uloborus; species Uloborus plumipes. The sequence goes on from JAXGGA010006265.1 coordinate 43,372, forward strand.
GCTTATGATGACTTGGTACACTGCATTATCTAGAATTGCCGATTACAAACATCATTGGAGTGATGTTTTAGCTGGATTTTTACAAGGAAGTTTAGTAGCAATTATTATTGTGAGTTTTTATTTCTGTATTTATTTTTAAAACACGAAAAATACTGTGTTTTTCTTTTAAAAATATAAAGTACCACTCTTATATTTGACATACTGTTTCCAGTGATAATTATTCATATGTTTAAGTCAATGGGTTCAATATCAAAAGACATTTTGTTTGTGAATACTGAATTCAAAATTCCTTTATAATCCTATCAAGGGGGCGACACTCAAAGTGGGTTTAATAAACATAATTAGAGCTATTCATTTATAGGCTTTCTACTCTAAATAGTTTCCATAGAAATGTAAGTACCACTCCTTATCTCTAGTATCTTTTTTCTGAATTAGATATAGCAGCTCAGTGTTATGCATACATGTTATGATGTATACATGGTAACTGTGTGGGGTTTGACATTTGTAATAACATTTCTGGATTATCCTAAGAAATTTCTAATTCAAGGTGGTACTAGGATGACTTTTGCAGGAATGTTCAGTTTTTCACTTTCTTGATTGTTCATCATTATATTCTCTCCAAAAACTATTTGAAGGCAGTCTAATAAGTTTCTCAAACAGAATTAAAGCTTTTTCTTTAATGATTTCTTCAATAAGTTGAGTTCTATTCAAACACTGCATCACCAGGATCAGTGTGGTTTTAACTACTCCGATTATCAATCTTAAAACTTGATTCTGAACTCTTTTGAGTTTTCCGATGTTAAGTTTTGAGCATGTTATCAGTGGCTCACAGCAATAAGAAATCATTAAAATAGATATTTTGTCTTTAAAATATACTGATGAACATTGTTTACATCAATATCAGCAAGCATAATATGTTTAGGTTTAAAATACAGTTGAACCTGATTAATTTGAACATACTCAACACAAATTACTGCTAATACAAACTTCCAATCCCCACATATGGTTTAATGTATTGCCCTTCCGGTAAGATGAACCAAGATTTAAATGAACAGATGTTAAAGGTCCCTTAGAGTTCGTTTTAACAATGTTTAACTGTATTATAAAATTGAGATTTCTTATGCAGCTAATTTTATGAACAACAAAAAGAATAGCAATAATAATTATAATAAATAAAATAAAAATTTTGCATATCTTTAAAAGATATATTTTAGTTACCTATAGTGAATGATGTGATATGTTTATTACTAAAATGACTCTAACTAAAGTCTATATAAGTTATTTTTTGTTTAGCATTGAAACCTAAAAGCTCATGTAGCTTTTTGTTTAATGCATTATATATTGAATTGTTTATCTCAATAATATGCATGAGTCACTCTTTATCTTACAGACATTATTTGTTTCGGACTTTTTTACTGAAAACAAGGAAAAATCTGAGGTCATTACTCTACAAAACATGTCTACAGATGCTCAAGCTAATTACAATACTATGGATACGACGACTGATATTGAAGATCAATGTAAATAATATACATAATTGAAAAGAAATTTTCAATCAAATCAATGTAAATTATTTTTAAAAATTGCAAATGATGATTTATTGTTGTAGTAATCAGCTATTTGTCTTCCACATGCTGTTGCCTTAGAAAATGAAATGTAGAACTTGCTATATCATGTGAAGCTTATATTTTATCAGTGTGCCAGAACATGTTGGTTTTCAAGTTATTTATTTATTTTTATGTTCTCATTTTTTTATTTTTTATAACATAAAAGACAGCCTTAAACATGGTGGAATGTTATTGTATCATTTTTGTCATAATAGCATTTCATTTAGTAACTTCAGCAAACCATAAATGAATGCAAATGACCTTCACAAGATGGAATAAAAGCCTCATTGTCCTTTCTTTTTAATTTTTTTGTCCCACAAAACATTAGTTTAATAAAATGAAAAAAAAAAAAAAAGAAAGAAAAAAGCATGAAACACTGTTGTTCTGACACACTTGTATGTAATGGTGCCTTTTTAAGAATTACATTTGCATAATTTCCTGTTTTAATGTATTTACTGTATAACATATGTTAGGAGTAGAGTTAATATTTCATGCACATTAGTGGTAAGCTAAAGAATAGAGGACTTGTTATATATATACTGCTTTGTTTATTTAAAACACTAACGTTTTACGGCATCATGCTTAAATGTTAGAGATTGGAATTTTAGTAGCTAATGAAGCAAAACTGTATTTTAAATCAATATAAACCATTACAATTTTGGGAAGGGGGGGGGATCAAAAACTTTAATGTGAGGGGTATTTGCTTCAACATAGCTAAAAGGGTGCTTATGCATTAAATACAAAATGTTTGACCACTATCTGTGTACACATGATTGCAGTTAGAATAGGTTTATTTAACTACAAGAGCTTTCAATATTTATTTATTTAAAAAAAATTCAAACTAGGTATTTGAATCCGGGTCAGGTTAATTCCAGATCAGCCTTCAACTTTCCTGACTTTCCCACTCTGCTAACATAAATTTACATGTATCAAACTGTTTATGTGTTTTTAAAAGTATCATTTAACAAATTCTAAACACTTTAATACGTTACATTTACGTTAATTTTTTCAATTTACATATTGTTGTCAAACTCGATTTATGTATAAAATTTCACATTTGGAATTCTATTTTATTTTTCATGTTTATAGCACTTAAATACAACTCTCACCACAAAAGCAACATACATAATATACTGTGGTATGCATGATATAATACATATATACCAACTCCAATGCTAGTAACTGAGCAAAGAAGATAATTTTAGAGAAATCAATAATTAAGACAGATAATAAATTAACAGAGGGTTCAAAGAAACATTTTTAAAAATAAAACCCAAATTCAAATAGATACAAACATAGTACAAAATAAAAAAATTGTACTTTAACTGATACTCATATCAAGAGGGAAGAAAAGGGCAAAAGAAAACAACTTCTACTTTTAAAAAAAAGATATATTCTATTGTTTCTTTGGCAATCAAATTTCCTTGACTTTTCGTTGTCCGTAGATGCAGTGTTCAATTGCAAATGTTATTTTCAATAAAATTCCAAGTACATTCGAATTTTCTTAAAGTTTTATCCAAGAGGCTACAATAGATTTCAAAGAAGTTGTAGCTTTATCGTAGTTATAAAATTTCTCTCATTTGAATTTTTGTTTGAGAAAAAAGTGTTCAACTTGATTGTGTTTGATAATGCCAATTCTTTATTCCGTGAGAGTAAGGAATTAATTAAATAAGAAAATTATTTCTGCAATTTTGCAGTCAGTACATGTGAGTATTGATTCAATATCTCCGAGTCAACCCAAGCTAGAAGGGCAGACCCTCCTTGGGAAAAATGCAAATAACTTTTTATTTTTGCATATTTCTAGCTGTTTCAATTATAAATTCAAATGATTATCTATACTGATGTATATAATGTTATCTGTATCAATCATTATTGTTTATCAGTGATGTCCCTCTCTTCCAGTAATTTAAAATATGCTTCTATAATCAGTTTTGTACAACTGCTAAACGTGTTGCTACCAAAATATTAAAACTTCCTAGCAAGATTTATTTAATTTATAAAACTCATGGAAAATTTGCAAATTTTATGAGCTAGCCAGTTAATTGGCAATCATGCAACTAGTCTTTGAAGGATGAAAAGTATAAAATTTTGAAAAGAAAATCAGTTATAGTATAATTAAGAAAAAAGATGGTTTCAATTAATTTTGTAAAGTAGAAACTTCACAAACAGATAAAAGCAAAGGTACAAAATACAGAATTAAAAAGACAAAATCTACATTTCATACTTATTGATCAAAATCATAATGAAACTGATATTTAAATAAATACTGTGATAAATGTTCAACCTTATTTTTAAATTCATCGTCCCTGTGGCAGAATTTTTCGGCAGTGTGTGAAACAGATAAAAAATAAAAATACTTTGCAAGATATACCAACATCAAATTAATCTTAAAATCTAAATCAACCGTAAGAAATACTTAAAATAAGATGTTATTTCAAGTACTTGCTACCTGGGAAATATATTTCATAAAATAGGATAAAGGTTTTTTCTTTTAATTTTTTTTCTCCCCCTATTAAGAAATGTAGTCTGCAGATTTCTGAAGAATCTGACGCAACGTCATTCTATTTTTGCTATTTAGTTCCTTATATGGGTAAAAAAAAATTATTAAAAAAAATGCACACCACCTAGAGAAATTCAGTAATGTATGTTAAGTATCAAACATGTTCAATAGAAAAGTTGACACAGAAAGGAAATAAGTCACCTAAGTCAAATTTCTTTGAGGATCTAAAAATTATTTGTAGCTATCCTAACATAAACTGCTTGCAACCGAATGCAGAATTTACTGCATTCAGAAAATTGCCAGTGTGATTTTTGTCTAGTATCTTTTACAGTCAATATTATCACTTTAAGCAATAATTTAAATCTATATGTTGCGTTATTGACTTTTTTTAGCTATTGCATACACTAGTATTTTTTCTTACCTATTTTCTGGATTATCAGCGGTATTTGCTTTCCACAGTTACCTTACCACCCTATTGTATGGATAATCAGGAGTTTTGGTGGGGCGGAAATTCTCAATTTGCCGAATGATAAAATACGAGAATGCACATAAGGTACATGTAATGAAAAAAGACATTCGGATATGTAAAAATTGCCAAATCGTCAAAATTTGCTGAACAAGAAATTTTTGGGAGGTCACGCCGATCTCCGTTTGGGGTGCGTCTGAGTTGAAAGCACAGAATTATAAGATTTTAAGTAGTAAAACATAATTTTGAATCTTCAAGGTTTTTATTACTAATAAAAAGTTTGGTTTTTCATATACTAGCTTAATCAATAATTTAACCCAATAGGTTCAAACATGCTGAGAAAAATTAAGCGATTTTTTTTTATAGAAAGACATTGATTAATATTTTAGTTTATTTAATGTTACTTTTATGTTCTAAATTTGTTTCCTAATCAACCGTTGTAGAATACTGCTTGTATGTTATTTTGTATATTCTAAATCATTCAGATATTTTATTTGTGTCTTTTAACAGCATCTGAAACCCCACTTGTTCTTAAGGAAAATAAGATGTATAAGGAGCAATCTTTCAACAAGGTATAATGGATAGATTAAGTCAAAAAATAAGACTCGTATTTGTATGTCTATCTGACATTACTTGTGATTAGGGATGCACCAATTAATTGGCAGTACCGATTAATCGTCCACTTTGCCGATTATTAAAAATCGTCAAAATTTTGCTGATTGAACGGTGGAAAAAATATTTTTTCCTATTAACTTTAAACTATACTTTCAACAAGAAACTATGATGAATAATTTTTCTTAAACAAAATAAATGTAATTTTCTGCAATTATCACAATAAAATGTAGTATGAAAGTGCACAGAGTAAAACTAAACAAATGGTTCACACATACAGTGCATAAAACTGAATGGAAACTTAAAAGAGAACCCTCACAGCTTATATTGATAATGACACTATTAGGAATAATTAAATTCCCGAACTTTTATATTGGAATGCGAAAACATGAGTATTTTATTTTATTTATAATCAGTAAAAATTTGCTGATCAACCAGTGGAATAAATGTGCTTGGAATGAAATTACGCTAAGTACTATGGCTTGAATACAAAACTATGATGAATAAATGTATAAACAAGAAATAAATAATTTTTTGCGGAAAAAGTATAAAATGTAGTACAGGAATATAGTGAACAAAAACAAAACAGAGTTCAATGAATGAAACAAAACAACATATCCTCACAATTGATATGAACATTTTATTAAATTATTTTTCCTGTTTTGAATAAATATACACATATAAACAATGTGGCAACATTTTTCATGTGTAAATACTTCTTTTAGCGTAGTGCTTTTTGATAACCTCCTATTTTCACAAAGAATAAGTCTTATTTAAATAGCTACCAGAATAATTGAATTTGTTTTCATTAAAACCCATCCTCAATTAATGTGCTTTAATTTTTTTTAAATTTTCATGTCTAGTTAAAATAATTAACAATGTTTAAAAAAATGGATTAAAATTTTGAAATTATTTTCTGAAAATTAGAAAAAAAAAATCTTCTCCAGAGAAATTAATCAGCAATTATTTATAAAATTGGAATTGTACAATAAAAAAAAAGCTGCTAAAAATTCTAAAAATAATTATTCTGATCATTAATCGGCTCTCTGAATAATCAGTAATTGGCCACTTTGCTTATCGGTGCATCCCTGCTTGTGGCATTAAATTCTTTCTCGTGCCAAGTCCCCTATTCTTTTGCTTCACAATGTTACCTTTGAGCTTTTTGAACGTTTCAAAAATATATTTTTATTGATTTATATTTTAATGGTGTTAATATCAGTAAGTGAAATATATGTTGTAAAATGGAACCGTCCTTATATATGCCTCTTGTATAAACCAACTAACTTCAGTATTTCCAGAAAATGAATTTTTCCAAATTGGTGTATGAAAAGTTTAAAATTTGCTGTGTCAAGTTCATCGTTTAAGAAATTTTTATATTTTCTCTACATAACTGGATAATAGGGTGATTCAAAAAAAAATTTTTTTGAATTTCTCTGGTCTTACCCCGCAGTTTTTTTACACTATTCACGAATGTGATGTATGTAATATTTTAGCTCAATTGAATAATATTTAGAGGTCGCTCAACGCGATCGAATTCTGTTGAAAATTAGCAATTTCGAGAGTTGGAGTATATAGCTTCATTACCCGAAATAATATTATTCTTCATATAAAATGGAATAACTTAAAACGTTAATTTACTCTACTAAGTAATTAGTCAATAAAATAATAGCTCAAAGTGAGTTGTAACAATTACCCCCCCCCCTCCCCCGTGCTCCAAAGCTGCATTATCTCTTACCTGACTTTGGGTAGAAAATGCAGCTGCAAGCTCGGGCTGTGGTTTCTGTTTTCTTTTTGGTTGTTTGAGGTGTATGAGTTTAATTGGCTAAAACACCTAGCATCCACTCTAGACAGGGCCCAGTATAAGGGACAGAAAGCCACTTTGATAGTAGCTGCTACAGTACAAAGTATGGGTCAAAATGAGGAGGATTTGAAAACGTCCATAAAACGATAAATGCAAACTATTCGCTCTGAATTGGCCGTTAACTTACAAAAGTCGTTTAAATCTAGGACTTCCTTTGATAGTTCACTGGAACGAAACACTTATGCAAAATATATTGGGAAAATGAAGGATGATCGGCGGGTTTCATACCAGTATTAGTATCAGGACCACAAGCATTGATGATTTACTTCTGGGTTCTAGTAAGTTAGTCAGGCATTGGAATTGCTACGGAAAATGCTGCTATACGATAACCAGTTAGATAAATGGGAACTTACTGAGCTCGTATGTGGTATGTGTTTCAATACGACATGCATTGCCGGTACTAAAGTTGAAGCATGTTTGAACTTGGGGAAAAAAAACTAGGGAAGCAACTTTTATATTGTGCTTTCCGCCATTATATTTTAGACATTATGTTTTCTGTGGTATTACAACCGAAATCTATTCTACTCTTGGTCTCTCGGTATTTTAACCAATAAACCAAGAAATAGGTAGAATTGGGGTGTTTGATTGCGTGCAATGTCAGATGCGATGTTCACGCAATTGCGTGGAATCATCCACTGCCTGATCTACAATACTGCTTTTTAAGCGGTTTTAGCAATCATAGTCCAGAATAAAACATTCTAATTTTAAACCTGGAGTGAGGAACCATGAGGTTGAGGAGTTCGTAGCATATTCAGAGCAACGTGCAACTAGTAATGGAAGTTGCGCAAAGTTAACTTCTGATGACCCATGTAAAAGAAGTGTCCAAGGAAGATACTAGAGCTTAGTGCGATTTTCTTGAGCAGAGCACCTTCTCTTGGTGTATGTTTTCGTGTCCCAGGAGTGATTCCTCATGTTATATCTGTGTTAAAGATTCTTTATAGCTTCAAGTTATGGATATTTCCCAACCAGTTCAAACTTGCAGCTGGACAAACAAAAGGTATTCGTAACATATGAATGTGATTTCTTTCACATTCTTATCGTTAATGGGAAAGAATATCAAAGAGCTGGGTTCCCAGCAACCCTTTTTATGCAAGCCCTAAGAAATGATTTGGAATATTTTTAGCGTCCTTATTCAAGTAAAGAAGAAACTCAAAATATATCAGCTGTTTGATCCTAAGCATTCGAATCTTTAAGATAGCTACCAACAAGGCTTTATACTGCCAAAGAAACTGAGGATTGTAAACGACAATACGGAGCGTGGCATGGCCCTTATTGAAACATTTGTTAAGACTATCACTAACGACGAAAAACAAAGACAGTGTCTTCTTCAAGTGGTACAGGAACACAGAAAGGTTTCAAAGTTGCTAACAAAAGTAACCTTAAAAAGTATTGCAAGAATTTAATGAGCGATATAACTATATATTTAATGTATTTAAATTTGTTTTTTAATTTTTTTCGTGTTTGATTAGTTTTCATACTTTTCTGCATTTCATTGGGTTTATTCAGATATGTAGGTCATTTTGGTGATTGCGTGACTTTTTTTCTTCGAGATATAAAAAGCAGTAAAGTAACTTTTGGTTGAGTTGTGGCACGGTTATTTACTTTAGCAGTGGCTCCACTGTCACAAAATTTGAAGTACTCTAAAATGTAAATATTGTTTACTAAAATTTTGGTGCGAATAATTCAGTGTATATAAAGGGCCTAATATAAGACCGGTTAAGATCGAATAAAAATACAAAGGCTACTTTTTTTCTATAGGATATCATTTACGATCACGTTTGTTGTCAATATCACAAATTTCAAGGCGTTGTGCGACCTCTAAATATTAATATATTTTGCCAAAATTGTTGCACAAATAATCATGTATATAGTGGTACAAAATAAGAAGGTAAGTCGCACAAAATACAAAGGCTACTTTTTTCTATAGATATCATTTATGATAAACGTTTTTGTCCATATCACGAAATTTCAAGGCGTCTTGAGGCGGACTCTATAATATTAATATAATTTGCCAAATTTTGCACAAATAATCAGTGTATATAGTGGCACAAAATAAGAGGGTAAGATGCACAAAAATACAAAGTTTATTTTTTTCCATACATTTCTGAATCACCCTACTGGATAATCTACTTTATTAATTGCTTTGGAAATGGTTCAAACTTCTATAGTTTTTTTTTTAAAGGACATTTATTTAACATCTATAAAATTGTTAATAAGCCTTTATCCTGCACTAATTTATAGAAAAAATAGCAATTATCTAGAAGCATTTCAAAACTCAAATTGCTTTTGCTGCATCATTTAAGTAGCTATTAAAAATCACAAGTTGGTTGTTTTCAAAAAAAAAAAAAAAAAAAGCAGAACTCTATTAGCTTGTCAAATGAAAATTTAAAAAAAAAGTCTGCATTAATAGCAGATATTCCTTGACTACAAAGAGATGGCGGGTGAACTCCAAGTACAAGAGATCACTTCATTTTAAAATGTTTAGGAACGGTAAGAAAAGTAAGATTTTCTTAACTTATTAAAGTTTTCACTTCCAGTATGATCTTGCTGATGCAACTTATTTCAAAATGAAGCGATCTGTTTTGTTTCCAGTACACCAGCCATTTCTTCATGGTCTAGTTTTAAAGGGTACTTGTTTTAAGGAATCAACTTTCCTCACTGAAACCTCTCTGCCAGAACAACTTAATACTACGTACGAAATTTGACTTATTTCTTACCCTTGATTTATCTAATCTAATAGATTTTGCTTTGGGCTTTTTTTTTTTTTTTTTTTTGCTTAATGCTCATTTGCTCATTTCTAAACCTGAAACTTTTTTTTACATTAAAAAAAAACATTAGTGCCAAAAAATATTTCCACCAAAAATTCAAAAAGAAAAAAACTAAGTTAGTGTTTAGTTTTAATTCTCCTTTTGCAAAAAAAAAAAAAAAAAATATGAGCTAAACTTTTGTCCAATAGCTCCATTTTCTGGCAATGAAATGCTTGGAATTTGTGCCTTACCATGTTTTTACACAAGATTTATTATTCACAATACTTAGGACATTTTATATTTCATTATTAAAGTATATTAAGTTTTTCCCCTCACTATTTTGCGTAATTTAAGGCATTAAGTAATTTTCAGACTAGGGCATGACTTCATGAAAATAAAAAGTAACTTTAACTAACCATTTAGAATTTTTTTGGGGGAGGTCAAGGGGTGCATACTCGACTCAAAATTAAAACCACGTCCACTTTTTTGTAAATATATTAATTTCCCAAAAATGGGGAAGTCGGGGTGCACTTAACAGATCTTAGGGCGGAATTCAGGTGAAACACTGCATTTGCAAAAGTGCGCGAATTGGCACAAGAATCCCAAAACTCGAAAATTTGCATGTGCAACGCACTTTTGCAGATGCAGTGTTTCACCTGAATTCCGCCCTTAACCTTCGCACATTTTCTCAGGGCCTGATTAAGATATCACGGGGCCCTAGGCCAAATACTTTTTTTGGACCCCCATAATGAATCTTTTCAATTTTAAGCATGGGATAAAACACATTTAGGCATTAACTACAACAATTTTAGCCATTTGGGGCCCCCTAAATTGTGGGGGCCCTAGGCCGCGGCCTAGTTGGCCTATTCAGTAATCAGGCCCTGCATGTTCTGTTCAGCCATTGAAGCCATAGTTTGGGTAGGACCACTCTCAAGTGTAGACATTGCCTAAGTAGTGGTAGGAAACATAAATATTTAGAGTAGCGTAGGAACTAATGACATAATATTAATTGCAGCTGGTATGCATTTTGTAGCCTCAATTGTACTTCACCAACATCACAAATAATAAAATATGTTGATGCAATGCATAATTTGTGTCAATAATGATTTCATTAAAGCTATTGCAAAAACAAGTAAAGTTTAATATTATTCATAATTTCAAGTGATTATTTCATGGGGGTAGGGATTCAATATTTTATGCTGTTAGTCAAGTCATTCAACTTTTATTCATTAAAAAATCCTAATTTGGTCTATTCATAGGTCCTAAAATAAATGAAATTGAATTGAAAGTATTATAGACAGCAAGAAATTTTCAGTTATATATTGGTTTTAATTTTGAAACTTTAGTTATTTTAACATTTAGGTACAGCAAATTAAATGAAGATGATTTTTTTTTTTTTTTCAAGTGAATTTATTTTAAGAGAAGTGAAAATTAAAAAAATCCTATAAATGCAGGTTTCCTGCCAAATTTTATTATGAATTCAACAAATTTAACGATTTCATTAAGTGTACACAAAGTAACTATATATGGTGTCTTTATTAAACTTGTGCTATGCTGGTTACGGTTAAACTGAATTGAGGCAGTACGAAATCTACTAACCTTTTCAAATCAATGTATGCATTTATTTTCCTGTTATAGTTATTCAAAGAAGCTTGTAAATATGAGTTTTCAGTTTTGATACATTGTCATTGTATTCAACAATTTTATTCATGAATGATAAAAATATTTGTGTTGTCATTCCATGCAGAATATATTATTTTTGCATTTTTACATATACGTATTATTTTAATCATTTGAAAAGAAGACCCTAATTTTATTTGGGTAGCCTTTAGATTAGTCTAGTCTTTAGAATAGTGAAATATACTATGCATTATTTAATGTAACATGTATACTACTTATTGATATTGTTATCAAATTTTGTGCATATTGAGAATTTTATGATTATTAATAGTTCAGAATTTTTTTCCCATACTTTTGCAGCTCTGAAAATTCCTGAAGAGGTATTTACTTTGTTAAAAATTTATAACTTTTGTTGATAAATAAAATTTTTAAAAACATTAAGACTTTATTATTAAGAAATGACAAGTTTAAGAGTTACATCATACTTTCTACCATAACTGATACCCAATTCCATGTCGCTCTTCACAAAAAGCGTAATGTAAACCTTTATCCGATTTCTTTATAAATGGGAACTCACTTGAATAGTTACTCTTAAATATTTGTAACTAACTTTTTTCAGACATACCTAGTTAAAATCCAATATTAAATGTTATACACTGCTCGATATTGAAAATGCAACACCAAGAAGGAGTGGTCAGAAATTTATGAAATTTGGTAAGAAGACAGAGACAGCATGGAACAATAAGTGATATTTATTTCAAAATAAATAAGCAAAATTTAGAGCGAGGACGGCGTCGGCTGAGTAAGAAGTAGGACCACCGCGGACAGCGATGCGCGAAGACACACATCTAGGCATGGAGTCAATAAGCCTGCGGATGGTGTCCTGAGGGATGGCACTCCATTCCCTTTCAACCATTTGCCACAGTTCGTCCTCTGAACGAGGCAGTGGCAGGTTCTGCAAACAGCGTCCAATCACGTCCCACACATGTTCGATTGGTGACAAGTCAGGAGAGTATGGTGACCAGGAAAGCATCTGTACACCTTGTAGAGCATGTTGGCTGATTCGAGCACTGTGAGGCCGGGCGTTATCCTGTTGAAAAATTGCATTTGGCAGACTCTGAAGGTAGGGGATTGCCACGGCCGCAGTACATTATCTACATATCGTTGGGCCGTCATAGTGCCCCGAATACGAACTAGAGGTGATACGGAATTGTATGCAATAGCGCTCCAAACCATTATGCCACGTTGTCGCGCTGTGGGGCGTTCCACAGTTACTGCCGGATTCGATCTTTCTCCACGTCGACGCCACACACGTATGCGATGACTATCGCTGGACAAACAGAAGCGGGATTCATCTGAGAACACTACGGTTTGCCATTCTGCCATCCACGTCGCTCTGGTCCGGCACCATTCCAAACGTTGGAGTCTGTGCTGTGAGGTCAATGTCAGTCTTCTTAGCGGGCGCCGTGATTGCAGGCCACGTACAACCAGTCGACGGGAAATGGTTCTGGTCGTCACAGGAACATCCAGGGTACCTTGCACGTGCTGCAGAATCGACGTACATTGGAAGCGTTGCGGGTCCGCCACAGCTTGTCGGTGAATCCGTCGATCCAAGCGGTCTGACGTCACTCTGGCTGCACCTGCACAGTGCTGTGAGGTCAATGGCAGTCTTCTTAGCGGGCGCCGTGATTACATGCCACGTGCAACCAGTCGACGGGAAATGGTTCTGGTCGACACAGAAACATCCAGGGTACCTTGCAGGTGCTGCAGAATCGACGTACAAGTGACTTGCGGGTCCGCCACAGCTTGTTGGTGAATCCGTCGATCCAAGCGGTCTGACGTCACTCTGGCTGCACCTGCACCCCTCAATGTGGCTACATTTCCTCTTTCTAACCATCTCCGACACAGCCGATGCACAGTGCTTGCATCCATGTGGGTATCAGCTGCAATTTGACGCATGGACCAACCTCCCCTTCTCAGTCCGATCACCATACCCCTTGTAAAGTCGTCTATATGCTGGAAGTGTCTTCGTTGAGGACAGCGTGGCATTTCCTCCTATCACACGTATCCTTCGAGACAAAAACCAAATTTCTCCGATAATTAGTCTGGCAGAAAAACCAACATGAACATAGCCCACTTTTCAACTTCATTCTCTTATATCTTACTTCACGTGCGTCGGAGAGCTGCGCATTTCATATCATTTACATAACTCAGTGACGTGCGTCTACGGTAAAATTTGCATGAATTTCTGACCACTCCTTCTTGGTGTTGCATTTTCAATGTCGAGCAGTGTAAATCAAACTATAATGAAGAAAAAATGGAATAAAACACGGTAGAAATTCAATATTCAAACATGCACTCGCGAGAATGGAGTAAAAAAAGAGTCTCTTGTGAAAACACATGAGTTGGCAGGTCTGAATTAGGCAGATTTAAGGTAGCAAATGTTAACAGTTTAACGAATAAAATAATTACAAGATACAAAAGGATTGAAATTTCAATTACTGTATGCAATTTTCGGCAAAGCCCGAGCTCAATATTCACAAGCCAAAAAATTAAGATTTTCATTTATTAATCGAGAAAATTCAGTTAAGTGGAAGCCTTGAATAAGGCAATTCCTTTAATATACTAAGTTTGATTTTCAGAATATATAAATAAATCTGAGGAACTCTGCAAAAAGCAGTAAAATCAAAATTCAAGAATTTAAGATATTTTAAAACTTTAAGTTGAATTTGAATGAATTATTTCGAGCAGCTTAAGGTTTTTAAAAACTTAAACTATGTATTTAATTTATAAGGTTTCAGATTCAGTTGTTATAGTCTAAGATCCCACCGCAGTTTATCTACACTCATAGCGTACACTCATCACGTATATATCAAATTAAAGCACATTTTTTTCTGAACGTGATGCACTAAGTCTTCGTATGTAAAAGTGCCCGAAACCTATAGGCAGCCTGGCCTAAACGGGACATATGAATGTAGTATTTCTACACTCATTGCGTACACTCATCACTTATATATCAAATTAAAGCTGAGTTTTTCCTGAACGTGATGCACTAAGGCTGCCTATGTAAAAGTGGCCGCAACCTCTAGACAGCCTGGCCTAAACAGGTCACATGAATGTAGTATTTCTACACTCATCGCGTACACTCATCACGTATATATCAAATTAAAGCGGATTTTTTTCTGAAAGTGATGCACTAAGGCTGCCTATGTAAAAGTGGCCGCAATCTGTAGGCAGCCTGGCATAACAGGTCACATCAATGCAGTATTTTTACACTCATCGCGTACACTCATCACGTATATGTCAAATTAAAGCTGATTTTTCCCTGAACGTGATGCACTAAGGCTGCCTATGTAAAAGTGTCCGCAACCTCTACGCAGCCTAGCCTAAACAGGTCACATAAATGTAGTATTTCTACACTCATCGCGTACACTCATCACGTATATGTCAAATTGAAGCTGATTTTTTTCTGAAAGTGATGCACTAAGGCTGCCTATGTAAAAGTGGCCGCAATCTGTAGGCAGCCTGCCTAGCAGGTCACATAAATGTCAAATTCTTCGTTTATGCAACTTATTTAGACCCGGCTGCCTACAGGTTGCGGCCACTTTTATATAGGCAGCCTTGTGCATCACTTTCAGAAAAAAATCAGCTTTAAATTGATATATATGTGATGAGTGTACGCGATGAGTGTAGAAATACTACATTCATGTGACTTATTTAGGCCAGGCTGGCAAGAGGTTGCGGTCACTTTTACATAGGCAGCCTTAGTGGATGACTTTCAGAAAAAAATCAGCTTTCACTTAATATATACGTGATGAGTGTACGCGATGAGTGTAGTAATACTACATTCATGTGACCTGTTTAGGAAAGGCTGTCTAGAGGTTGCGGCCTCTTTTCCATAGGCAGTCCTAGTGCATCACGTTCAGGAAACAATCAGCTTTAATTTAATATATATGTGATGAGTGTACGCAATGAGTGTAGAAAGACTACATTCATGTGACTTGTTTAGGCTAGGCTGCTTAGAGGTTGCGGCCACTTTTACATAGGCAGCCTTAATGCATTACGTTCAGTAAAAAATCAGCTTTAATTTGATCTATACGTGATGAGTGTACGCGATGAATGTAGAAATATTACATTCATGTGGCCTGTTTAGACCAGGCTGTCTATAGGTTGCGGCCACTTTTCCAGTGGAAGATTAGTGCATCACTTTCAGAAAAAAATCTGCCTTAATTTGATATACATGTGATGAGTGAAAAAATTTGAGATTTATGTGACCTATTATGCAGGCTGCCTACAGGTTGCGGCCCCTTTTACAGAGGCAGCCTTAGAAGATCACTTTCAGAAAAAAATCAGCTTTATTTTGATATATACGTGATGAGTGTACGCAATGAGTGTAGAAATACTACATTCATGTGACATGTTTAGGATAGGCTGCCTAGAGGTTGCGGCCACTTTTACATAGGCAGCCTTAGTGCATCACGTTCAGGAAAAACTCAGCTTTAATTTGATATATAAGTGATGAGTGTACGCAATGAGTGTAGAAATACTACATTCATATGTCCCGTTTAGGCCAGGCTGCCTATAGGTTTCGGGCACTTTTACATACGAAGACTTAGTGCATCACGTTCAGAAAAAAATGTGCTTTAATTTGATATAAACGTGATGAGTGTACGCTATGAGTGTAGATAAACTGCGGTGGGATCTTAGACTATTATGATTTGTCTTTGCATAAATTAATTTATTTATTAAAGGTAAAAGTTTTAAGCATCTTCACCACTTACTATGAGACATATGCAAGCCGATTGGAATGGTAGGCGAAATTAAAAAACTAATTCTAGTCTAAGCAATGTACGGTTGAACATGGCCAACATTGCAACAGAAGCCTTTTCAACGCTTTTCGAGTAAGCAGTCGATACTAAATAACTTGATCCAAAATCCAGTCATGGGAACACCCCCAAAATCAGATTTGAAAATGAGGGGCTATTAACACCTACCTTCAAACTAGGTAAGCTTGTGTTCTTCCTAAAAAAACATATTTAGTATTCTTAAATCTTAACTGTTATAGGTTAACCTTTTGGATCCGGGCTGTTAATATAGAAATTTTTCTTTCGACCGAAGTAGTACGACAGTTGAAGCACAGATTTTTTTTTCCATTGAAAAGAGAAGGTATAAACTCGTACCAGACGTATGAAACCTTGAAAAAATCACTGGCTCCAAAGGGTTCGAGTGAAAATGTCAACCCTGTCCTCTAAAGAAAAGACTTATGGTACAACATGTGTACCGCCCGGTTCCTAAAGGTTAAGAGAGTAATTTGACTAATGAGAGGGGAAAATCTCTCCAACTCTAATTTACTTCTACTTAAATAACTTCTTGGTATAATTTTCACTTCCACTTTCTTTCTTTGTTTGTTAGTTTTGGTTTGTGTTTCAGCTATTTTATTACCCTTGCACAATCACTTCATAAGCGGGCATTATTCTGAGTTCCAGTCCCTCAATATAAGTTATTCAACATAATTCACTATGAATAGCAGACAGCTGTCTAAACCAAGCAAGGTTTCTTCTCATGTTCATAAGCGGGCATTATTCTGAGTTCCAGTCCCTCAATATAAGTTATTCAACATAATTCACTATGAATAGCAAACAGCTGTCTAAACCAAGCAAGGTTTCTTCTCGAGTGCTTTAAAAAAATGTTCTGATAGCTTATGATGTACTAAGTGGTTATATTTATAACTTATTTTGTCCTCTGTCTTTCTTATTGACAAATTGCTGTACGAAAACCTTCAAAATGTTTCCTCTTCTCACATTCCTTTAGTTACCCAATCAATCTGTTTTGATGGTTTTTTTAACTGTAGTTGGTTAGTGAAAGCAGCTCCAAGTACCCCGAGGTTGCCTTCTTAAAAGTGAGACAATTAGTGCAATCAAAAACAGTATCTAAAATTATTGATATTAAATGTACATAATGTTCCAAGAGATGATGAGGGAAAAAAATACAATTTTGTACACTCTGCTCAAAATTTTTCGAAGTTGGGAAATTTTTTTTAGGGCTTTTAAAGGACAGTCAATTTTGGATCAGAGTTGAATGTTACGAGTTTTATTTCTCAAAGCACAATTAATTGTAGAATATGTTCGTTTGGAATATGTTGTGGATTGGACCAATGTGGCACTTGTGAATAACACATGCTAAGGAAGTCTCCAAAACACATTCAGAGCTCTAAGTGAAAAGCTTTATTTATTTTTTCAGAATAGGAAAGATATGATTTAAATCTGTTAAATGAATATTTATTTACTTATCTTAATTTCCTGCCTGACATATGTAAATCCTTATTTAATTAAAAACAAAATCATTAGTTACACTTCTAAAATGAGATAGAGTAAGTAATATGCAATTATAGGTATTGCAGTTGTCTTGTATCAACTAGTCAGTCTGGCAATATGGGGGGTGCTGTTCATTTTCCCAACTGTACCGCCATTTGGTGCGAAGTATGATTTCCATAGTATACACATGCCTAAGGGCCTGTTTATGGGGTAGGCAACCATTCACAGCACAATAACATTCACACAAAGGGACATGGACAGGATTCGAACCCGAAATCACTCCATCTGGGTCCGACTTCTCTTTTCAGCTATTTATGTCATTAATTATAACTTCCTATAAATTCCCGAAAATATATGAATTATGGAAATATTTCAGGTAATATTCCATTGAATAAAAATTCCCAGAAATTTTATATTACTACTCACGACAAAATATTTTATTTTCCAAGTATAAAATTTGGATATTTTAAAATAGTATAAAAGCTCAAATTGAAATAAACAATTATAAAATTACTCATTTTATCATTGTCATCATGCTTATAGTAATTATTGTTTCTATTCAAAGTCATTGATTTGACATGCCTCACAATGTGTAGCGCAATGCAGTAAATTACCCTGGCATCCGTATCTTAATGTAGAACCTTTTTATTCTTTTTTATTTTCTTCTATATCTAATACATAGAAGAAAGTATTGGTTTCGTGAAAATTTTCGAATGTCGAATTTTGACAGATTTGCACGTTTTGAGGTGCGCCGAGTCCATTTCGACCATTTTTGGAAAATGTCTGTCTGTGTGTGACCAGTTTTTGTGGCCGTGCTAGAGCAAAAACTACTGCATGAAATCGAACAAAAATTTTTGCACATGTGAACTGGTGCACCCGACTTTGTTTAGCGAATTCCTTCAAGGGGGGTGGAGCAATCGCATGTGTTCTGCGCATGGTTGATTGCTATATCTCAGGAAGTAACTAGCAGAATCAAACAAAAATTGGTCCATAGGTAGACCCTACTGAGTAGAGGTGCTGATTCAATTTGCGTGTCAATATCTCGAAGGGGGGTGGAGCAATCGCATGTGTTCTGCGCAGGGGTGATTGCTATATCTCAGGAAGTAACCGGCGGAATCAAACGAAAATTGGTCCATAAGTAGACTCTATAGAGTACAGCTGCTGATTCAATTTGTGTGTCAATATCTCAAAGGGGGGTGGAGCAATTAAAAGTGCTTATTTTGTCATTGCACCTACTGTATCTCGAAAAATATTGCTGAGATTTGAATGAAATTTGGAATAACACTAACCCAATATGGAAGCAAGCATCAATTAAATTTTGGCGCCAATCGCCCCAGGAGGAGGGTGGGGTGATTTTTGAACTTAGTCAACAATACGAAAAATTAATTTATTAAAAAATCGCTTTCACGCTATTTAATTATCAAAACAGCTGAAAACTTTCAATGATTTGAAATTTTTAACTGTTGCCAATTTCTTTTTACTAACAAATTATATGTTTGCAATTAATCTAAACAAGGCTTTTGCAACGATTTCCAATTTCGCTCATTGATTCTGCATTTGCAAGGTTATTACGATAATTGGAAAATTGGAGCTGTCTCCAATAATTCGGGCGAGTACGTATTTTATTTTGTAACTGGAATTCATAAGATAGATATAGGGGCGATTCTCTGTAAACTCGTCATTTTTCACTCGAAATCATGGTTCTCATGGTTTTTTGAAATGTTCGTATAATTATAATACTATTGCTCAGAAAATGAATCTATTACTTTGGTTTGAAAGAGGGCCAATTGAAGTTTATGTTTTTCTGATAAATCATGATAGGGGGTTACTCCCCTGCCTAGTATAACTAGGCAGGGGACTGTGCTAGGTAGCTGTATTTTTGCCCTTTGTAGCGTAATATCTGCAAAACTATTGGAACATAAGTTTCAAGACTACCTATAAATTTAGGCAGAAATCGTGGACATAATAACTAATATGTTTCATATTTAAACTAATTGCCATTAATAAAATCACTTCCCAGAGGACTGTTTTCGCAACGATCACGATGCATACTTACAGCACAAATGTGGCTCTCGAACTAAACAAAGTGGCGTTTCAACACCGTTCACGGCGATTTCGTCAAATTCACACTGATTACTTTAAACTTCATGCCAAAAAGAATTTGCAAAAGTTATAGATTTTTCGTATTACAGCTTTGAATTTGTTGCAGGGGACTGTTCGAAAAAACTCTGGACAGAATTTACATGACAATTTTAAGTTTTAGAAATACGTAATTATACTTTATTTCATAAGAAAAATATAGCTTCATTATTCTATTTTTAGATATTAATTGCCAAATTTATGTAGTGTTAATAGGTTTTTTGAAATACTATCTTTAACAGTTAGACTATGGGATTGGGACAGACAGGGGACTGTGTTTTTGGTGCTTAGATAATTTCTAGAAAAAAAAATTAAATTGTTATCGCTCCAAATACAATTGGCCCACAAAGTATTAATGCTTTTCTTGTATTAAGAGCGATAATTACTTAATTACACTTTATTATTTTTAAAATACTTGGTCCGGACAGCCAATTACCAGTTTACAGAGAATCGCCCATACAAGAAAGTTTCGGGACGGCCACGACAGCTAGTTTGAACAGGGAATCATGTTCAATTAATAGTTTGAAGCCCGGTGCTAAAACAAAGTATTGAATCGTACAAGTTATTTTTAATGTACCAGCCCCAATCTTATGTTTTGAGCTTGTCTTTAGAAACTCTCCAGATATTTATCTGTGGTACCTATGGTAATTTGTGGACGTTATGCTTTCAGATGCAATAAAAGATTTTGCTGTAGTAGCTACCTTCGCTACCAACATTTGATGTTGCAGTACGTCTGTAGATTCCAAGGCTTGAGATTGATATAGTTGAAGCATTGCTTTCCTCCCAGTGACTGAAATTTTAAGTCAGTATTTAAAGTAAGCCAGTTTTCGCGACCTAGTGATGATTGCATGTTCAGAACATCATAGACAGGGTTGGGAGCAGATCCTCGTATTATATCACTGCGATAACACAGCCTGAAGCCATTATTCTTCGGATAATACAAGAGCAAAATCAGTCCCTCAGTGTCCTCGCCTATCACTGTGGTGTTCACATGTGCAGAGGAGAATACTGTAGCACGCCATAATTTCCACAACAATATAGCCACCATTGTTTAGAAATTTCTTTGCAATAAATCACTTGTAAGAAAAATCCTTGTTTGCTTATGTTTTCTATCAGCTAAGAACTTTTTTTCCCGAAAAATTGCACGGACTTGCTGAAATTAATGTCTACTGGCATCTTGGGTTGAGGGCCCTGGGTAGCCAACCATCAAAAACAATAAATTTCCCATATGTTTTAAAAACAAAGTTAATATAAGAAAGAGCAATATATTTATACCTATCGTTACCATAGAAGGCAATGTGTACGAGAGATCCTTCATTAAAAACATACCATCATGTACATGTATGTTGAAGATCCTGATAACTGTACCATGTTATCAGATCTTCAACATACATGTACAAAATGTACTGTTGTCTCGATAGCTCGAATGTTTCTGCTTTATCTTGAAGTTCTTATTGGGTCCCTAACTGTTAAGAAGACGGCGGGAAGTTCCTGTAACTCAAAGATTTTGGGTCTCTTGGGACTTCGAATTATCGAGACTCAACTGTGTTCGACCCAATTCAGATTTTGACTTTTCTCATCCAGTGTTTAGCTTCAAATAAAACTACACAAAGTTCATGACACATAACATCTGCAAGATTCATTTCACTAATAGTCGCCATTCCAGGGGTGATTGTGAGTTCATGAAAAAATACCTGAAAGTTTTGAAGAGAAAATGTGTGTGTGTGTGTGGGGGGGGGGGGGGTGCTTTTTTCAAAAAACCAAGGCCCCTATTATTTAAGCACACTTAATTTTATAATTATACATATTTAATAATAAATTGCCTTTCATAAACAAACAAGACACATTTCATACATTCGAAGTTTCAAATAGTTTTTAGTCAAAAAAAAAACAGAATGGCATCTTAATATTTTTGTTCGATGAATATTATTAGTAGTTATCGGAAAATCACCGAAAATTTGAAAAATAAAAAAAATACTGAAGGTGGGAAGACAAAAGCATAATTAAAAATATTTTATTTCCGGTATTTTCGAACATGAAAAATACCAGAATCGATCATGAAAATACCGGAAATCCGGTAAAATACCGGAACACAATCACCCCTGCCATTCTTTGAAAAAAGGAGTCCTGGATCTACTTGTATATCAGGGTCATCTTTACTACTAACAGCAGCAGTTGATCCTCAAGTTTCTCAAATATTTTGTAAACTAACGTGCTTTCCACTTGTAGCAACTCAGTTATTTAATTACGCGATTACAACTTTCATATAATTCATAAATTCAAGGTCTCAAGCAATATGTACTTGATTTATATAAATAAAAAACTGGCATTATAAGTTTCCGCTCTTGTAAGATTTTGGGCTAATTTTGAATGAGACTTAAAAAAAAAATTTCAATGTGCTTTTATTTTAGTTTTTTTTTTTATTAGCGGAATGGATCAGTATGGTCATATACGACCTGCAGCCCTCAGCTTTTCGACCCATGAGAATTACTTCTAACATATTATGTGGCGCAACTATTTTTTTTTTCAACCTACATGAACATAGCATTGTGCTAGACAAGGAAACAAATGTGTCGAGTTATCAGGATGGTCAAAATTATCCAAGTGACAGGATAGAGGTTCTACCTAATTTTTTTGACATAAACGTTAATCAAGAGGCATCGTCTAATTACACTGTTCGACAAAAAAAAACCTTGAAAATGCTTCTGGTATTTTGAAGGCTGATTCTTATGTAAAATGACCCCCTGAATCCGAATATGACCCCCGTTTTCCCCCATCACGTCCCAATTTTTTTAAAACGCCCCCCTTTTTTTTTCATTTTTCCTTAGTTTCAGGGCTATTATATTTTTTTTGGAGGGGAAAGGAGCCTTATATTCACCAATAAATTTTTTTGAAGGTCAAGAGAGACTCAAAGTTTAAAATCATGAGCACCGAGAAAAAATCGGGGAACTTGGGGGGGCGTGGCCCCCAAAATATTTGAAAAATCACCAAAAACGATCTTTTTATTCTAGTTTCTTTAAAAGGACCTTTAAAACATTTTTTTCGGTGCAGAACCAGAGTATAGGATCCGCTCCTATGGCTCCTGGGTCAGAAAAAATTTTCACGCTGTAAAATTTTTTTTAATGCTTTAAAAATCGCACTGTGCACTCGAGTTTTAAAGCAGGTCTTCATCCAAAAAAAAAAAAAAAAAACAAAATTGTGGCTGATTCTTATGTCAAATGACCCCCTATTTCCAAATATGACCTCAGTTTCCCCCCTCCACCCCCTCTTTCCAGAGAGTCCCCCCCCCCAATTCAGAGTCATTTTACTAATTCGGAGGGGAAAAGTACATTACGTAACCCGTTAACATAATTCTAAAAGGCAACAGAGGTTCAAAGTTCAAAATCATGTACATGTGTACCAAAAATATAAACTATGGCGGCGTACCCCCCCCCCCCAAAAAAAAAATCTTTTCTTGTTTTTCTAAGAGACGTTTTAAACCTTTTTTTGGGGGGGGGGGGGGAATCAGAGTATTGAATTTTCTTTTCTTTTTTTTTTGGGGGGGGGGAGGTATACCGCCCTAGTTTATATTTTTGGTACACATGTACATGATTTTGAACTTTGAACCTCTGTTGCCTTTTAGAATTATGTTAACGGGTTACGTAATGTACTTTTCCCCTCCGAATTAGTAAAATGACTCTGAATTGGGGGGGGGGGGAACTCTCTGGAAAGAGGGGGGTGGAGGGGGGAAACTGAGGTCATATTTGGAAATAGGGGGTCATTTGACATAAGAATCAGCCACAATTTTGTTTTTTTTTTTTTTTTTTGGATGAAGACCTGCTTTAAAACTCGAGTGCACAGTGCGATTTTTAAAGCATTAAAAAAAATTTTACAGCGTGAAAATTTTTTCTGACCCAGGAGCCATAGGAGCGGATCCTATACTCTGGTTCTGCACCGAAAAAAATGTTTTAAAGGTCCTTTTAAAGAAACTAGAATAAAAAGATCGTTTTTGGTGATTTTTCAAATATTTTGGGGGCCACGCCCCCCCAAGTTCCCCGATTTTTTCTCGGTGCTCATGATTTTAAACTTTGAGTCTCTCTTGACCTTCAAAAAAATTTATTGGTGAATATAAGGCTCCTTTCCCCTCCAAAAAAAAAAATAATAGCCCTGAAACTAAGGAAAAATGAAAAAAAAAAAGGGGGGCGTTTTAAAAAAATTGGGACGTGATGGGGGAAAACGGGGCTCATATTCGGATTCAGTGGGTCATTTTACATAAGAATCAGCCTTCAAAATACCAGAAGCATTTTCAAGGTTTTTTTTTGTCGAACAGTGTTATTACAGTTGAGAAGGCTAAATGGTGTTCTATAAAATGTTTTGAAGGACATTAGCTTACTTTTGTCGTAGATAATTGCCACTAGCCCCTCATTTTTGGGGTGTTCTCATGACCTTTTATTGTCCTATTTGGATAAGTTATTCTGTAAGAGTTACTGATATAGAAACAATGGAAAAACTTTGTTGCAATTTTGGCTATGTTAAGGGTATTTTTCCCTTAGTTTGACTGGACTATTCCTGTCATTTTCACCTTTCCTAAAATATCGGATCTTGTTCTGTCAACACTCAAAGCTGTGTGAAAAATTTAAGGATATCTATGGTCTAGAAATAGTTACATTAACGATTTAAATCAGCATCTTATTATCCAGCCAAGTTTCAGCTAAATAAAAGATCGAAATGTTTAAGCACTATTTTTAAAACGCACAATCATATGGAGTGAACAGCTCAATCTGGCATAATTCTTCAGTGGCTAAGAGCAGTTAGAGACTTTGTGGAACATAAGCAAAAACTCTTTTTTGGGCTAGCACATGTATATAATTTGAGCCAGCTCTTTGACACAGATGTACAAAAAAAAAAGCTAGAGGAGCATGTTTAAGAATGTAAAAAAAAAAAAAAAAAATTTATATCAAATATATGGTGAAATGTAATTCATTAAATCAGTGTAAGAAATAATTGAAATTTCTGTGACATGGTGAACCCTTGGATGAATTTTTTAGGCGTCAAAATAAGCAATTTAGGTTTAATTTTTAATGAAACAAATGTATAACTTCTTTAAAAACTAAATAGTACTGCGACTTTTTTTCAGTCACTTAAATAAAAGAAATCTGAAAGATATATCAAAACAAATGTTTCTTTTAAAGGCTAAATAGAGTATTTAAAAATTACTTTACAATTTTATGAAAAGTTATGATGCAACATAAAACTTTTAACATCAAATCTGGCACTTATGTTGGAAATCTCGGCGTAAAACCAAAATTGTTGGTCTCAAATCACGACTAACCACTGCTTATTATTTCTAACACTGAATAAAATCTGTCAAGTGTGCTTGATATGCTATTGTGGATTAAGTGATATTTTAAATAAATAAAGCCATACATTGCAACTGTTTAGTCTTTATTTTATACAATATTCATGTTTGATAAATATCACTGCATTTTCCAAACAATTGCAAAATCTGAAAAGGAAGAAAAAAAGTGAATCAATAGCTAGAAAAATATAAAAGTTGCAAAACAAGTCTTCAAATTACACTTCATCAGAGGATTCTTGTCTGGTAAAAATGCTTCAATTAAGATTTTTATGAAAAAAAGTAACTTTGAAGGAAATTGCTATTGAATTGATTTAAAAATTAAAACACATTTTTAAAATCAATGATTTACCACATTATTAATCTTAACAATTTAAATAATGAAAAATCATGGCACCTGCATTTATTTGTATGTGAGGTGTCGACGATCAAACCCGCAGCTTGATCCAATTTTCGAAATTTTATAGCTGAAAAACATTTTTTGCTCTACCGATTTAACTTAACTGTACGACCCCCTTCATGAGATACTTAATATACAGGGCTCATACTCAAACTTGAAAATTAAAAGTAAAGTTTTTTTGGAGTTTTGCAGTAGTTCATTTCAATTGAAGGATCGTTATCCAGTCTTATTTTCTAACATATTTTTAAGCAAAAATTTTTACAGCCCTTTGATAATTTATTTTTACGCTCATACAACATACTGAATTATATATTAAATTGAAAGTGAAGTATGCTAGAAGACTCAGAATATAATTCAAATACAGAGGGGGAGGGGAGGGAGTAACAATTAAAAAAAAAGTGTGAAAATTAGTATTTTCTTAAAAATAAGCCAGATTAATAATTTCATAACAAGAATCAACATACTAAATGAAACTATTAAATAAAAAAATTATGCCAACTAAAAAATAGTAGAAGCAAAAGTTAATTTTCTCAAACCCTTTGATGATTGACTCTTAAAGAACACAGAATATTGTTTATAACTTTTTAACTTAATGATTGAAACAAAAAAAAAAAAAAAGGAAATTTTAGCTAAAAGAATTAAAGAAAAATTATTTTAAATTTACAATTTAAAACGCTATGATCAACCAATTATTAATAGCAGTCTACGGAATTGAAAATTGAAGCAAAATTTAAATTAAAACAAAGAGACATTTTACTTATTTACCCCTTGACAAAGCAAAGTATACATGAAAAATTAGAAAAATTCGATTCTCAAACTGGATGCAAAGAGATTGCATCATTTTAAGATAAAGCAAATAAAAGAATTTATTAATGATAAACAATTTCAGAATGTCATTTTAGCAGGTCTACATGATGAATATAATTAATAACTATTGGTTTAATCGTCGAAAATTCAGTAGACTTTTTCAAAATTTTGGAAAAATTTTACTGGTAATGTACAATTTTGTTTGATTACAAATAGGTATTAGATACTAGTTTGTTATCAAACTCAACACATCAAACTGAAAATACATTTCTTGCAGCATAAATTACAACCTTCAAGTACTACTACAAAAAACAGAAGAGAAATAGTAACCTTTTAAAGTATAATCCAATTTATATAGCATATTCATAAGCAAGTTATACAGAAGCTGATGCAAACAGATTATAAAATTAGCAGCTGTTTTAAAGATTAAATAGTTTGTTTTTAAGAAGAATTTTAAGTGTGTTTTTTTATCAAATATTTTGTATAATGTCAGTTTATTACATTAAATATCAAGAAAGAAGTTTGTTTTAGCAATAAAATACTTTAAGAAGGGTCTCTTAAGTTCTCCTAAAGAACTCCTGTAAACTTTTCTATTTTTTATTTTATAGAAATACCAACAAATTTTAGGGGATACAACTTTTTCTTACGAAATTTAGGAGGAAACGTTGGAAATTTGGAGTAAGGAAAAAAATTGGAATGTAGGAAGATAAAAAACATAGCAAAAAATACACACTACAAAAAGAACAAAATAACAGCCCCTCCTAATCGCAGCATCACAATAAAAACAAGTTACTTTAAGAGCTAGATTAAGAATTCTGCTCTCTTTTACCCACTGTAGAAATGAACCGATAAAACATGGCTTAAAACAAAAATCCTGCCTCCGCTCTCAGTAGAAAAAAAAAGCTTAGTCTTTTTTTGATTTTTTTTTTATACAAAAATAAATAAACAATCAAAATGAATAGAAAATAATTTTAAAACTTACTTTTTTTGGTTTTTAAAAAAAAACTTCACCGTAACCTCCTGGCTTCTCTTTCAGATTCTAGAAGTGTAAGAATATCTCCTTCACGAACAGGGCCTTTAACATTTCTGATGATGGATCTATTTGATTCATCTATAAATTCTACCCTTACTTGAGTACACTGACCTTGGGAACCAGTCCTCCCCAAAACTTTAGTCACCTGAGAAAGAGTTTTCAATTTTACTTTCAGATATATTATATACCAGTAAGAATAACAAAGACGTTTTTATATAATCATAATGACACACATGTAGAGGATACTTCTCTATCTCTACTAATAATAAAGCTGAAAGTTTGTCTCTCTGTCTTTCCTTCTGTCTGTCTGTTACGCGCGT
>JAXGGA010006266.1:0-71118 GCA_038373865.1 Uloborus plumipes
GGTGGGCAAGAAGGTAGCTTTTACTGGAATAAAAAAACTTTGAAAAGTGCATGCATCAAACTGTAATACATAGTTTGAAAAAAACATATCATAATTAACAGGAATTAAATACCTGGTAACATGACAAAACAGTTGTGTTGACCAACTCTTCCTTCCTGTATGATTCTGTATTGATTTCTCCAACGTTTAATAAAATGTTGTCTTTTCCCCGAATCGGAAAAATCAGTTGCTGACCTTATGATGATAACGCCGAGGAGTAAAGATAATGCTTAAAGATGAAACTACTTGAGTGGGCATGTTTATTTAATGATCTTCGTCGCAATAACGATAATAGTTCACTATGTTACTTCTTCGTCAAACTTATTTCTGTATACATGTAAGAAATATACTGAATATCGTAAGTAGTTTGGTTCAAAAGCAAATATGAGAAACTGATACATAGTACGATCTTGCAGATTTCTTTTCTTGTTTTTGAAAATAAATTAACATTTTTCTCGTTTTAATGTCCACTCTTATGAAAATAAAAATGTTTTAGTTTTCACTTTTGCCTTATTATATTTTGTTTACTTATTATTTATTCTACTAAATTTTTAAACTGTATTTTTTCTACTAAAAAAACAGTCATCGTATGGTAGCAAGGTATTTTATGATTCAAGGTATGATTTTTTGTCTGTTGTTTCACCATTTATATTTGAAAACTAAACAAAACACAACATTTTTCTTGAGTAACATGCATTAAAGTTTACAATAAGTTCAAAAAAAATTGTTAAAACTGTCATTCATAGACTTGCTCACAACAGTCCAAAGAAAAAAATGCTCTTTTTTTATTAACAGTTCCCACACTGCAAAAATAAATTGTTGCTTTTACAGTATAATATTGGCAGCAGAGGTTCCAGTTTAAAACTGTAAAATGCGCAGTAATGAGCTGTGAAATGCACAGTAATAAACTGTAAAACTGGCAGTTTTACAGTTTGTATTGTACTGTAAAAACAACAGTTTCCTTTTGCAGTGCAGATCAGAGTCTAAACTTTATCTTGAAAAATACCCTTAATATTATCTCTGTAAATATTTCATTAAATACTGCCAATTGCAGTTACATAAACTTTGCGAGAAGTACGAAGAGAAAAGAGATTTAGTTTTAAAAGCTTTACCACAAAAAAGTCACAAATTTTATGCACATTCTATTCCATTTTTGTGCTATTCTGATTCTATTTTTGTGCGCTGTGCGTACAATAAACTAATGCTTAAATTTTTCAGTCTACCGCAATTTTGGCGCTTTCCTTATACATTGGAGTTAAATAGCATGGTTTTCCATTTCTGCTGGAAATTTAAATTTTGAATATTTAAAAAAAAATATTGAGAACGAAAGTTCTTTGGTACAAATGAAACATTTAAAGTGAAATGATAAGATAATTATGGTTCTGAACAATAAAAGTAGAAAAATGAGGGCCAAAGAGAAGAAAAATGCACAGAATATGAATCTCGTGAAAAGGAGTTTCTATTACCTGATTTTTACGCGTTTGTCATACGCTTAACTCTATTTGATCTCAGTTTGGCTAAAAACAAAGCACATTTACATATCAGTTCTTTGAAAAATGAACAGAAAATGAACAAACAAAACGGAAGTACTTAATTTTTTTTTCATTTAATAAAGCGATACTTGTCCCCAAAATTTCCGAAACGTAACTCAATGAGACTCATTCTATCGTAACGCAAGTGGATAAAGGTGATATGTGACGATTTTTTAAATTGCTAGGAAACGCTTTCAAAAAAAATTCTTACTTTATCACCTTCATTCATGGTAAAAAGTAAGTTTTTCAAAAATAGTCACATATCACCTTTATCCACTTGCCCCTTCAATTATGATATTATGAACAATGATAAAAACCAGTCTTGGATAAATATAGTGAGTAGTGAAATATATACAGAATTACAATACTAACTTTAATTATGTGATGCTGATGCTACTGAAGTACACATTATTCGATTCATGATTGAGACAGCGTAATTGAAAGGCATGATTTATTAGAAAACAAACAAAAGAATATAATAAAATTTCAATATCTACAGATTTTCTAACGATTTGTAAGCAAATACATGATTCAAATTTATTTTGCTCTTTAATTTCCGTAAATAGCAAGCAATTAGAACTAGAATTCTTGCTGGAGGATACATAATCAGGAACTTTTTTCTTAATTAAAGGAAAACAATTTTGAGTTATCTGTAAACTAACCCATTTGTTTTTTTTTTCTACAGAGGCTTTAATGCTTGATATAGTTGATCAGTCGGAAACTGCATAATGGTGTTAAAAACCTTGAAATTTTGCGTAAAACATATTAGTAGACTGCGTATATTTAATTATTTTTGAATATTATGTAAAATTATACAAAATTATGCAAAAATATGCTGAGATTAAACTATTTAAAACTATTGAAAGATTAGTATACAACTAAGTATATTCAAGTAATCTTCAACATTATACGAAAAGTACAAACAATAGTTTTACTGAGCTTTACATGAAAATAACATTATAATGATCAAATTCATTTTTGAATTAAGTTAAAGAAGCGATACTTTGAAAAACACTAAAATCCGCATTTCAGAGGTACAGTTTTGCGTTTCTTAATGTAAAATTAAGCTATGAACCCAGAGCTTTCGAAACCAAAAACAAAAAAAAAATAACCTATAGGATATAGTTATTATAAAATGTAAATGTACATCCAGTTTTGCTCTTTAAATAGAGATTAGAAGCTTCAAAATAAGTTTTCTTTTCTTGGAAATATCTCCATAAATTTGAGACGCCAACTCCCCATGTTGGCCTGTCTATACCCAATGAACATCGGGATATGACGTACGGCTAAGGACCAGCTGACGCCGAAAGGCTTGTGGGAGGGTGACACGGTGGTACCACGTGATGTCTAATCGATCATTGAAGATCGCACATTCCGTAGGAAACTTTTGAAGCATACTTCTCGTAGTTTCGCAATGCTAATGGGTGAATTATTAGATCAGACAACTTTCCCGTAGTGTCATCAGATCAGGAGACAGCTTTGGCCAAACTGTCATCGATAAGTATGGCATAACCACGCAATTTGGGATTCGTGGACATAGCGATAAGTAATGATATGTCAGGAAAAGGTGTCATAGAAATAAATGCTTCCAGTCTTATTTTCCTGTTGGCTTTCTTAAGATAGCGTTTAGTGCAATTGCAACTTATATATAGATATTTTCTTTTATAAGTGATTTTGTTAATTTGTAAGCAATCACATTATCATTATCCATGACGTAAAAAAATTAAAACAAAATAAAAAGAGATATATTAATATTTTCGTTAATATAATTTCTTTAATACATGCAGTCAGATGGGGGGGGGGGGGGGCGTCACTGGGGTCAAAAGTAAGAATGTGTGTCCGTAAGGAACTTTCCAGAAGGTACATTTTGGAGAAATTAAAACCGACAAGTTTAGTTTGTCCTGAAAATTATTTCGTCCTTGAGATTTTTCAAAAAGAAACTAAATTTGTTGGTTTCGAAACCAACTAACTAATTTTTATTTTGCTTCCTAAATGAAAATGCAAACGTTAAGACTATCTTTTTTATTGAAAAATATTGTATTTGTGTTAAAAATATATTGTAGTAATATTGTATTTTGTCTAAATACACTTTGCTTTTTCTAATTAATTATGAACACACATGCAAATTTTCAATTTCAAAAAATGTAGGTTTTTTATTTTTAGGACACTGGCATTTGTGTTTCACACAAGCGTATGACGGAATTATTGAAAAAAACATATGAAGCTTAAGAAATAATTATTTATAGTGCTGATATACATATAGCAATATAAGCTTCTTGCTGTGATATTTACAATTAACTTTTAAAAAATCTTCACTATTTTTATTTAAACTATGCTAAGCAACTATTTTTCACCCATAAGCGCAAGTCAATACATTTTAATATCATTTATTATTTTATTTTTATGTTTTCATAAGTTAACATATTTTTCACTTTGCTATGTATCTCTCAACTTAGTGAGATTTTAGTATACTCTGACATTTGGGTCAATCCATGTCAAATCACCCAGGAAAACGGGATTTTGTAACCCATGTCCTCGGATTTTGATAAAATTTGGTGTATTTAATATTTTTATGGTGGTAAGTAACCATATGAATTCTTTTGCCCATATGTGATCTGGTTTTTGTTTTACAGGCCGTCAAACTTTTCAAAAAATTGCATTTTCTGTCAACCGCTAAGCCTAATCTGCATGTATACGTATCTCTTCAGTAAATTGTGTCGGGTGCAGAAATCGTTCAATATTTCCAAAAATTCTCAGATATGTTGCTGAAAGTATGAGGATTTAATAAAAAAATACTTGAAATTTATATAATATAATTTTGTTTGAATAAAATTTGAATAAACTACGACAAGCATTTTTTTTCTTGTGCAAAACATGAGTTTACTTAAGTGGCATTTCACGAAAAGGCGGAGGTCCTATTCAATAATGGAAGCATTCGAAATGAGCCTGAAGGTGTGTTCTATCATTGCAAAGAATAAAATTAGTGGTTTTTTTCGTTTTCTTGTTGCTGTTGCACAATATACACATTTCAGTATCAAAATTTTTGAAAAAAAGTTCTAGTCATTTTCCTAACCTAAATTTCACTGAAAAGCAAACATACCTTTATTTTTAAGTGTATTTACAGCCCTATTATGCTACTTAAAAATCATCTTAATCCCTTATTAAGCAGAAAGAAAAGTGAGAAATAATTTATGACTCCCAAATTCAGTTGTTAAGTTCAGAAAAATATCAGATGTAGAAAAAAGATGTGCAAAACATGAATTCACTTTAGTAGCTTTTTATGAAGAGGCGGAGGTCATATTCAATATTAGAAGCATTCGAAATAAACCTAAAGGTGTGTTCTATCATTGCAAAGAATAAAATTATTGGCTTTTTTTCGTTTTCTTGTTGCTATTGCACAATATACACATTTCAGTACCAACATTTTTGAAAAAAGTTCTAGTCATTTTCCAAACTTAATTTTCAATATTTTTTGCGTAAAAGAAGCATTGTTCATGCTTTTGTAGCATAAAAACGTATTATATTTAGTTTTAATGAATTATAATTGTATTGAATGTGCGAAGAAGAGATAGGATAGCACAATCTTTGAAGAAAAAATAACAATGAAAAATATGAGTTTCCGAATATTATCGGATTGTTTGTCTTTGAAGTGTTTGTGCGATCCTGTTTTCAGCAAATTTAAGGAATATTCTGTTTGATATTTTAACGCTCGACCTTCCTTGCATTTCCGACGTCGGACAGTACTTGTTGAAGTCACGTTATCATGAAATATTCGGAATACTTATTTTGTACATATTCAATCTCCTTTTGAAGAGAATAGTAACATCTTCCAGAATCTTATGTTACGGACCGTTTGACGTAGTTATTTCATCTAACATCTTACCATTTCTTGGTTATAGTAAAGATAATAGTCCTTTCTTAGGTAAAATATAGTCTTGCTTCAAATCCAGCATAGTCACTTACTTGAAAATTTTCAATTTTTTTCTTTTAAACTCCAATAGCAAGTGTCGAAAGCTGTATTTGCTCTTAACTGGATGCTGAAATTTCTAGTTTATTTTTATTGAATTATGTCTGTCCGGGGCTCTAGCTTTTTAATTATCTCCTATTATTATTTATCAGCGCAAACCAACCTTCCTGATAAGCGAATCCAATGAAAAACAAACAAACCAAAATAGAAAACCCACTCACATTCTTTATCCCTCTTATCACTATGACCCATATTTTGATAAAATAAGAAGAGACCTGATACATGCGCAAATGCAAGGAAGGTTGAGCGTTAAAATATCAAACAGTATATTCATTAAATTTGCTGAAAACAGGATCACACAAACACTTCAAAGACAAACAATCCGATAATATTCAGAAACTCACATTTTTAACTATTACTTTTACTTTAAAGATTGTGCTATCCTACCCCTTCTTCGCACATTCAATACAATTATAATTCATTAAAACTAAATATAAAACTTTTTTATGCTACAAAAGCATGAACAATGCTTCTTTTACGTAAAAAATATTGAAAATTAAGTTAGGAAAATGACTAGAACTTTTTTCAAAAATGTTGCTACTGAAATGTGTATATTGTGCAATAGCAACAAGAAAACGAAAAAAAGCCACTAATTTTATTCTTTGCAATGATAGAACACACCTTTAGGTTTATTTCGAATGCTTCTATTATTGAATATGACCTCCGCCTCTTCATAAAAAGCTACTAAAGTAAATTCATGTTTTGCACATCTTTTTTCTACATCTGATATTTTGCTGAACTTAACAACTGAATTTGAAAGTCATAAATTATTTCTCACTTTTCTTTCTGCTTAATAAGGGATTAAGATGATTTTTAAGTAGCATAATAGGGCTGTAAATACACTTAAAAATAAAGGTATGTTTGCTTTTCAGTGAAATTTAGGTTAGGAAAATGACTAGAACTTTTTTTCAAAAATTTTGATACTGAAATGTGTATATTGTGCAACAACAACAAGAAAACGAAAAAAACCACTAATTTTATTCTTTGCAATGATAGAACACACCTTCAGGCTCATTTCGAATGCTTCCATTATTGAATAGGACCTCCGCCTTTTCGTGAAATGCCACTTAAGTAACCTTATGTTTTGCACAAGAAAAAAATGCTTGTCGTAGTTTATTCAAATTTTATTCAAACAAAATTATATTATATAAATTTCAAGTATTTTTTTATTAAATTCTTATACTTTCAGCAACATATCTGAGAATTTTTGGAAATATTGAAAGATTTCTGCACCCGTCACAATTTACTGAAGAGATACGTATACCTGCAGATTAGGCTTAGCGGTTGACAGAAAATGCAATTTTTTGAAAAGTTTGACGGCCTGTAAAACAAAAACCAGATCACATATGGGCAAAAGAATTCATATGGTTACTTACCACCATAAAAATATTAAGTACACCAAATTTTATCAAAATCCGAGGACATGGGTTACATGACCGGGTGAACTGACGTGGAATGACCCATTTGCAAGTTTCTCGCTTTCAATTAATAAACTGAAGTTAAACTATGCAATACTTAAATATTTTTCAAGAACATGATTTAGTTCTGCATTGAAGTATGTATTTAGCACTAAATAAGCAATTTTGTAAGCTTCCAAACATACATTAACTTTATTCTTTTCCAATTGTTTCGAAGAAATTACCTTTTTATTTATCATTGTTGTAACTCATTTAATAATTGTAAATTTATTAAATAAGATGTAAAAATATAATACATATATTTTTATCAAATATCTTCTAAATACTTTTATGAACCAAACAACTAAATAGCTATTCATTTAACAAAGATAAAAGAAATTATTTAAATAAAGTAACTACTTCAGCTAATTACAGTTTGCAAAATCCGTTTTAAGCATGCTTTCAAAAATTAAGTAATTGGTGTGCATTCGCTTACAGAATATCTTATCCCTTAATTTCCACCTTTGAAATAACGTTCACAATTGCCCATCATTAAATTCAAGTATTTGTTTTTAGGAAAAATGTTTTTTTCCCCCAAAATTTGTTCTCCTTTAATCTTTTTAACGACATTTCTTTTTCCAAGAACCTGAAACTACCAAACATGAAGCACTTTTTTATTTATATTTTCAATCTCCTTGTTTATCACTATTTTACGCTATTATGTTTTTAATTTTCAAACCTATAGATGCATCGTAATTTCAGGTTCTTAGTTTAAAAAGCTTACATAACTCAGCAACAGGGGTTTAGCTGCAGTAGTTTTTATAGCAGATTTCATGGATAATTGAATTTTCTTTCGCGTAATTCTTCACTTCAAAAAGGGAAATTTTGCCGTAATTAGTTTAAAACAACTAAATATTACGGTGGAAAGATTTCAAATACACTGTATTTGTTCAAAAATTTGATAAGGAAAATCTGTTTTCTTTCTGCATTTTTCTTTTTTTTTTAAATAAACTTTGGCATACTTTGTTTAAGCAGTAAGTACCCCCCCGCTCTGTATGCTTGCACGTTTAACGATGTATTAATTAGATAATCATTTTAAAAGATTATTTTTGCTCATATGAATGACCAAAATCAGAATGTATGTGAAAATAAAAGGTTACTCATTACGCTAAACATAAAAATAGCCTGTTGCTATAATTGATAACCCTTAAAACATTTGAACCATATAAATTACGTTTTGGGGCTTCATGTTAAAAGTTGAGGTTTTCTAATTTGCTTAAAAAACTGCAGAATGTTTAAAAAAAAGTAATGATGCATTTTAGGGTTAACACATTATTTTAATGCAATTCATACACTCAACACATTTGTAGAAGTTCAAAACTAGGCGTTGAGCTGAAAATAAAAGTATCTTATTAAAAAAAATGCTACACATTAGGCTAAACATAAAAGAATCATCTTCTGCCCCGATACCACATTACACAAGAGTTCCTCTATTAACTAACGCTATTTTTATTAAACTGAGACGCATGTTTTATATATTTTAGAAAAAGTATTGCTTGGAAAAGGAAAGTTAGCTCTCCCTTCAAAATTTCCTTTCATAGCAATGATCCCAGATTATAAAAATAAGAAAATAAAAAAGGCGTGACTTGTATTCAATTCGACGAATGGTTTTGAGAAGTTATTTCTTAAACTGAAATGTAAACAATGTGTTTAAGAAAAGGCGTAGAAACACTTCTATAGTGGACAAAGCAATGAAAGTATCACATCAGAAATAAAAAGTGCAAGAACCAGTATCATAATTCATCCTGCAGAGAAGATAGTAATGTATTGTTTACGTCTCTGCTTTTTACATTTATCAAATTGCTCTTACAAACAGTTAGGCGACGACGTACGGAAGAGATTAATACAGACACTCAACTCTTTTGTAAGAAGCAGATGAAATAAAGTATCGGCTGCAATTTTTCATTTCAAGCGCAGAAGACTTGTCCGCTATTTTGACGGAAATTGGTATTTTCTTAAACCCGACTTCAGTTATAATAATTTTTCATATGAATAAATGCGTTAGGAGTTTTTGTAGATACAAAATGTCACTTACTTATGGATGCTATAAATATTTATAAGAAAAAGTGTAATGTTGAAGGTTTCGTTAATAGAAATAAAACACTTGACTGCGTTGTGACGCAGGGAAGTTTTATTCAATTTTTTCACTTGAAACTGTAGTGGATTTGACAATTCTCTAAATCTTTGCACTGTGATTGGAAGGATAATTTTTTATAATAGATAGATTGATATATATAATCGTGTAGAATCACTTCAATATTCTTCAAGTTATCCGTATAACGTTTAAAACAATTACCTATTAATAAAAATAATGAACAATATTGCCTTGTACAAATGATTAGTATTTAAAACGATATTTTAACTCTATGCAACATGGTCTACTTTTTGTAGAAAAGTAATTGTTACTATTTAGTAGGGAAGGGAGGTAATTTCTTCAAATATTCCGTCGAAAACAATATATTTCTTTTTTTAGTGCTTGACACTTTCAAAAGATTTTCTCCATATCACTTTTACAATACAGAATCAAAAATTGGTAATTTAAGATCCTGTATTGATCCTCTAGAGACACAAAAACACAATTTTTATCGATTTTGGAAAAAATGAATTTTGATCGAGACATTTGAACTCATTTTTGATTTATAAAATTGTAGAATCTTCAAAAATGGAAATGAAATCCGGGAATGGCAGTTTTTGAACTAAAGTCTTCTTTATTTCAGCAATCAAAGTCTAATTTTAATAGCTTTTTTTATTATTTAAAGGAATAAAGCATTATATAACTGATTTACATAAAATAATTTCCAAAATATAATTACGAGATTTAGGTAACGATTTTTTTGAACTTAAATTACATGTCTAAACGTTTTTACGTCACAAAAAACTGTACCACAAGGACTTGCTTCGACAGCCTTTCCAGAAACATAAACAGAATAATTGATAGCTTTAAATACATTCAGAGGAACGCAGTAAAAGGAAAAAATCAGAGAAATCTCTCTTAAACTAGCATTTACACAATGTTTAAAACTTTCAAGAAAATATTACTTTCAGCTCACACCGTAATATCTGTACCTCAGAACCAGACTAACGTAAGTCCATTTTCGTCATTTTTCAGTAGCGGGGAAAAACGATGTATTCGACAATCGTTTTTCCCCTCTACCGAAAAATGACGAAAATGGACTTACGTTAGTCTGGTTCTGAGGTACAGATATTTTCTTTCAAAAATGCATACTATTTTATAACAAGTTGCAACTATATTTAAAGACCCGCTTTCAGCAGACTTCAAAACAAGAGTAACAGCACCACATTTCTCGTTTTGAGCTCCTGAGCTTGTGTGTTGAGTTTTCATTTTGTTCATAATGCGCAAGCGTATATATTTTCAGTTTATTTTAGTCTGGAGACAGTGTCAAAATTTAAAATTTTTGCTGTCATATTTAAAAAGCAAAGTTAAAATATATTTCGTGTTTAAGAAATTCAATAACTTATAGAAATGCAAAATTAAGAAATGAGCAAAATTTTAAAATATTTAAAACTTTTTTTAATGTGTTCTTATTAATTTCAACAAAAGTCGTAATAACAGATGTTTTTCATTTTGTTGTGTAAAATATTATTATTTTGTTCTTCTAATTATACATCTAAGTAATATTTACTGTTAAAATCATATTTAAGTGTATATGAATAACTCAATAAGCTACCAAACTTGAGTAACTGTTAAAAAAATATTCCAGAAGATGTACGTAATCGTTAAAAAAAACAAAACATCTTGATTGTCCAGTTTCCAAAGCAAAAATTTCTTTTCGTTAAAGTTTCTGATTTTATGCCTTTGAAGCAATCGAGCTTCGAAAACAATGATTTCGAAGAGACGTGAAGAATTTTATAACTTTTCTTGAAATTTTTGACACATGGCTCGTGTATGAAACGTTATCAATATGCGATATCTACCAGAACACGGCAGAATACTAAAGAGATCTTCTTTGCCCTTAACAGCCAACAGAAGAACAAGTTCCCCTCAAAGCGTTGCTTACATCTACAAGAAAGTACGCAGCTGTTGCTAATGTCAAACACGTGAAAATTCAATGCTTGTCCACCATAAAATATTTTCATGCATAATACATAAATATTGCTGCATCTTGGTTTTAAGTTACAAAACTTTATTGCCGTGTTTTTCGGTGATGCTGTGACATTCACCGAAGACACTTTTTTGACAGATTAACGACACATTTGATTTAAATTGAGAAATTTGTATGCGTTATTTAAGAAATATCTTTTACAATATATCCCATAATAAAATATTTTCATCACTTTATTTTATTTAGCAACTGTTAAATGAAAAATACGTAACTATTTTTCATATTTTCGATGTTCAAATTCTGCAGCCTAATTCGACGATTTGATACCATGACATATCCACTATAGAATAGGTGTACGTATTGTATTCCATGTTAACTTCAAAGATTTTTTTTCCAAAGCAATGCAATGGTCCTCAAAGCAATGGATCACTGTAACCAATTCAGAAGCATTCCTAGAAAATAATCGGACACTAATGGGCCTAATTTCTACTTGCAAGATATCTACCAAAAACGTGGCCCGCTAAAAGTTAGCAGTATTCCTGTAGTTACCCGGAATATTTTCTGCAGACTTCAGAAACCTTCCCAATAAAAACCAGTCACGCTTTTGAAAAAAATCAGAAACCTTAAAAACAATGTAGAATTTTTATAATAACTACCCGGTACCTTAATAATTTACCAGGAAAGTTCGTTTGGCATTTTAGAAGTATAGCCAAAACTAATGCAGAATAGAAAGCCAATACCAAGCACATTATTTTCCTGCAATTTTCGCAAACCTACAGTAACCAAAGTACTTTGCCCACAATTTCTGCTCAGTCAATCTAGATGTCCCGTATTTGAGTTGTAGTCAAATTTCTTTTAAAAAAACGTTCAGTATGTTTTGACAATGGTAGCTAAAAATATTTTCCACAACACTGGTTAGTCTGCATACATGCAACACGTAGCATTCCGGAAAAGCATTCGCAAACATACTTTACAAAAAAAAAGGAAACAGCTGGAAATCTGTGAAATCCTTAACTGGTTATTGGCATCTTACTTACTTTCAAAAATGAATTAAAATTAATAAGCATTGTGTGAGGGAACTGTGCATGTTAATCGGCAATGCAAAAATAAAAATAATTTTGTAATCCATAAAAATTCTGTTCTTTCGAGAAATTAAGAACCCAATTAAAATTATTTAATTAAATTAATTTAATCAGTATTTTCTCCTTATCACACTTTGATGAATATGTTTCTTTGTGCTAGAATTCAAATACAACATTTTTGAATGATTGAGTTCAGTGAAAATACATTTCTGCTGATACATAATTTGAACTCTCCTAAAATATTTCAGACTGATTACTTGAATCTTGCCCGGAAACGACTAGAAAATTTTATAAATAAAATAAATCAAACATTCTCCTCGATAACGAGTGAAACTAGATGACTTTCTTGGAATGATTGTCGATTGCCGGATAATCATTATCGTTTTGTATTCTTGAAAGATTTGAAGTTTCGAAAGTAATTTAGCCACGTGCTTTAGACAGATTTTGATAAAGTAAGTTTAAATGTGCGACACATTTTGAGCATTCAATAAATTGGAGATACGTGTTTGAGAATGGTTCATTTGGAACTTCATTGGACTGAGTCATTAAAAATTGATTCTTTCATATTTTGGTGATTTACGGAGTAAAGCTTTCTTGCCAGGTGAATTTTTCGGAATTATAATGAAGTAGTTGTATTCACAAAATTCTGATACCTTCTAAGTATGTATTTTGTAGTTGTTTAAAATATTTATAAATAAAGTAACTCATGACTTCTACAACATAATTTCTTGCAGTAATCCTACCTTTATTGATTTCCAAAGTTTTTGTATAAGATACATAATAAATTAATTATTTTATATTTTGAAATGTTGGAATAAAAACTAGTATTTATCACTGAAACTTAATGTAAGAATTATGTGAATACTTAGTAAGTGTCATCATCTGCTATAAATTAACAAACAAAATTTGACTTATAATTTTGAATTAAGCCATAAAAAATATAACCTTACAATGGGAGCTATTTCGATCACAAAAAAAGGGTTACTGATAAGTTCCTGCAATTAAGTCAGTTTTAGGATAAATTGAGCACAGTAAGAAACATTATGAAGTGCTTAAAGATTTTTTTTTAATAATTTTCGTGCACAGTAATAAACTTTTGAACATTATTTCAATGATGTACTTACGTGAGAAACTTTATTCTCCGGTTTATAGCTTAAATATTGCTTTTCATTTGATTTTTTCGTGCTAATAAGTCCAGATAGTTTATACCCATTGTCTTTCTTTTTTTTCTTTTGTGATTCCCGTGCTCGTTATCGACGAGTTGATTCCCTGTTTTCATACGGTTTTTATATTATCTTCCGTTGCAATCCAAAAGAACTTTTTCTATGTCGTATCACTTCATCATTGAGTCTCTAAAGAGGATAATTACTTAACCTGCTATGTTTACTTTCGTCACCCAGCAGCATATCTACATTAACGAGTCGCCTGTAGAATCTAACGGCATTCATATTACGTAAATTGAAAAAAATATATTATTAAATTTGGGAATTACAATAAAATAAAATCTATACAAATTAGGTAACGCTCAGGTAACGCCTGGACACTCCAACACTTTGTACAAATCTTGTAAAGTTTCTTCCCATGCTCGAAAGTTCGATAGAATTCAAGTGTCCTATGCTTATGGCTATGCAACTGACTATGCTTATGGCTATGCTTATGGCTATGCTTATGGCCATGCTTATGGCTATGCTTATGGCTATGCTTATAACAAGTTCAGTAGAACAAAAACTTTTATAATGTAACACTTGTTCTTATAATTTTCTTTTTTTTCAGGGGCCTGAGCATGGATGCTCTACAGCAGCGCTCTGTTCCCTTTAGTGCCATAACAAACAGCAGCAGTTGTGGCACACCCAGTGAAAGTGGAGACAGTCATCAAATCAAATTCACACACAAAGAAGGTTGTACACCTACAGCTTGTGCATGCGTCATTCTTGCAATCCTTTTTGTGTCTCTAGGAGCTGCTGCTGGAGTTTATTTTGGACGTAAGTTTGTTTCAATTTTGAAGATTAAAAAAAGTTTCATCTCAAAATTATATTAGAGCATTATACAAGTTTCTTACAACTTAATTATCGCTACTAAATGCAATTATACTATTGTACAGTGCCTAATGATATCAAGCAGAGGTGTGAAAACATTAGTATTGGTTGGTCTTTGTTTAATTATTTTGCATCTACACGGCAAAAAATAAACTGTTGTTTTTACAGTATAATACTGGCAGCAGAAGTTCCAATTTTAAACTGTAAAATGCAGTTAAAAGTGTAAAATGCAGTTGCATTAACAGTAAAACTAGCAATTCTACAGTTTATTACTGTAAAATTAGCCATTTTTTCAGTGTATTAGTATAAAATTTGCTGTAATCTACTGTAAAAACAACATTCATTTTTTGCAGTGTATAAAAGTTTCGAAGGCTGATAAACTTATTAATAGAACAGTCGTAATCATGCTATCTAGCCGAAAAGGGAAACAAATAGTAGATAAAAATAATTACAGGCATTAAATAATTCAACTGGATTATTTATGAAAAAATGAGAAAATAAGCGAAAATATAATGAAAATTGTAGTTTCAAATAATGCGCTATTTTGCATTTAAAAATATTAATTCAATAATAAGATTTGACACAATTTTTAATGTCTGCACATAAAGATGAATCGTTTTCAAAATATTGGTAAATGATTCTTAAAACATATTAACCTTCATTAACGAACGGATATTAACTTTTGTTTAGCTAATGAAAAAGAAACGTATGTTTAGCAGTCGTTAATCTGCTTTTTGTGGGTCTGCGTCTCTCCACGTTACCTACTTTTTGAACATGTATTTGAGTTTTACATTCAGTATTTTAGTACAATTTTAATGCAAACTGTAAATAAAATAATGCGGGCAAACATGGAAACAATATTTAAACACTACAATCAATAGTGAGATGTGTAAAAACTGCATAAGTATGAATTCATGAAAAAGTAGAAAAGGTTCTAGTAGGTCTCATTACTCAGATTTAAATTTCATCGTTGCAATCTTAAACTCTGTACTTCAGAACCAGACTAACGTAAGTCCATTATAGTAACTTTTCAGGAGAAGGTGAAAGCAATTGTCGGATGCATGCAAAAGATTGGACTTGCGTTCTTTTAATGCTGGTAAATATTTGTGAAGGTATTTCTTTTATGAAATATTGTTTTTATACGTCAATACGGAATAAGATTCTACATACAATTTAGTAGCAAAGTGAAAATTACCAATCTTGGACTTACATCGTTCTGGTTCTGAGGTATTAAACTATTCTACTAGTCAAACTAGTGAAACATTTTTAACAAAATAGTAAAATATGGATTATTATTACAGTTAACCATTAATAAGCTTCTGGAAAAACGATATATAATGTTTTAACACCAAAAAATAACTTCATTATATCCGCTTAAATTAATACTTTTTAAAACTTTAATAAGCACGAGATGACTGTGATCCACAAAACATACACAAATGTTTTTTTTTCCTTATTAAAAGAGAACAGAATTTAATAGACTATAAGAGGGTCTAACTAATAATTTAAAAATACTTAAAAGACGTAAGAGCCTTTGAAAACAGTCAGAAGCATCCTTTTACTATAAAAATGTTTAACATTTCAACTGATTTTACGTGCAATAGTGGAAAATCTTACTTTTTTTTTAAAAGAAAGAATCGAATATTAAAAAGTTAGTTTTTCTATATACTATATTTACATCCATTAGCCTTTTGTTCATTATTGAGCAAGACGAACAATATGTGGCAGCTGGTAGAAGCATTTATTTCTCTTTCCTCACGATCTATTGCGTTGAATAAACACTCCACGCTGTTGCCACTGACCAAAGCAAATATTAATATTTCTGGAATGCATTAAGACATAAAGATATATTTAATCAAACAGTAGTATTTGGCACTATCGTGCTTAGCAGTTATCGCTACGTGCCATATGAATATAACTATAACATGTTCAGATGTTATACTTTTTATGCCGCGCATATCCTATAAAATGTTTACAATCGAATCGACTATATATTTTCATTGCAACTGTTATAAAACTTTGACATTAATTCGTGCGATGAACACTACAGTTAGACAACTATAATTCTGTTGTCTTTAGGAAAATTTAAATTGAGATTTTTTCATGATTTTAAGAAAATTTGAAGACTTCCAAATCGAAAACTAGACTGGCTTATAGTTGGTTCGATTTTGCAACATATATATGTTGCACAGCTATATATGTGAGCTTGCCAACCATTTTTTTCTGATTATCAACTTGTCTAGATTTGAAAATTCTAAATAGCATATACAGATTGAGTACAAAATAATGCACCTGTAAAAAAAGTAACGTATTTGCACAGAAGTCTGCCACTTACTGAGCATGAAGAGGAATCAGTCTGTCAACAGCAGTCAGCTGCTTTTCATTTGTCTATCGAAGTGCCTGTGATAAATCGAAACGTTAGATCTGTCAGACTTCCAAAGAGGAATGATTGTTGAAGCGCAATTAAGTGGAGTATTGGTTATGGAAACAGCAACATTTTTGGGGGTTGCAAAGAGTAGGGGAGACCGGGGCACGTTTACGCGGATTTTTTTCCGCGAATTTTCTAATTTTTATTTTTCAATTTAGGAAATTTCAAACGTTATATTCTTATTAAGCATTTAATGAAGTCCAAATTTATGCATTCGGTTTTCGCCTTGTGTTTGTATTTAAGAGTTAAAAAAATAATATTTAGGACAAAGTCTGTTGCGTAAACGTGCCCCGTATCCGGGGCAAGTTTACGCATTAGGCGGGGCACGTTTACGCAACTTCGGGGTACGTTTACGCAACTTCGGGGCACGTTTACTCAATTCGGGGCACGTTTACGTTTACGTATCGACATCAGGGCACGTTTACGCATTAAGGGGCATGTTATTAGAGTGCCAAATATTGAGAGAAATGAATTTTTAATTGATTTAAAATGTTTTATTTATAACTTCAAGCACTGTTTGAAAATAAAAAATAAAGATTATTT
Source organism: Uloborus plumipes (assembly GCA_038373865.1). NCBI lineage: Eukaryota > Metazoa > Arthropoda > Arachnida > Araneae > Uloboridae > Uloborus > Uloborus plumipes. Next base: position 17,209 of record JAXGGA010006266.1, read on the forward strand.
ATAAAAGAACATTTTTTAGATAAACTGCAAACTCAGAGCTTATTGCCAATTAACAACTGAAACTACTTAGACATTTTAACCATCAAAGTTACAGTTTTTACTAACAAAAAATAAAGAAAATTAATAAAAGAACATTTTGTAAAATGAACTGAAAACATAGGGCTTATTGCCGATTAAAATAGAGAACGATTCTGAGTGATGATGAAAATGACTAAGTAATTTCAGTCGTTATTTTTTGTAGAGGGTGCCAACGCCAACTGTTTTTTTTTTTTGCTATTTTTTGGTATAATTCTTTTTCCTTCGCTATCTTCTTGTTCTGCTTCCACAGAAACTAGTAAATTTTTATGTAGTTTCTTGTTTTTGTTTTGTTGTGAAATAATTTTTTTCTTTTTTGCTTCTAACTGCTCTTGTCTGAGAGCTTCTTTAACTGGAGAATCAGTTAGGATTGCGGACTTCTCTTTGGAGCCAATGTTGCCTCTGCAGTCAGGGACGTCATTTCAAATTTTTCCAGGGGGAGGGGGGCAAAGGGTCTAAACACAATGCAATTTCATTGGAAAATATAAAAAAAACACGCCCACTTATATGTAAATACATTGATTTCTCAAAGTCAGGGGGGGGCAATTGACCCCCCTGCCCCCCCCCCCCCTTCCTAAATGACGGGCCTGTCTGCAGTCAACGGAACCTTTGAATCTGGAGTTGGTTCATCAAGCTGCTGAAAAAAGTTTTGAGTTAATATATATATGCATAAATAACTGAGCTACATGCTACGTAAAAAGAAACCCTTTTCTGTTAATAACACTCGACACCGATTCACTCTCCCAAAATCTTACATATTGTGGGAAAAAGTAAAATATACCTCCACATTAGGTGGTGGGGGGGGGGGGGGGTATAAGAGCTTTGACGGTAGTCAGCGTTATGCAGAATAATATTAGTGAGTATTGAAAACCCTTCCAGCAATAGAAAATTATTTGCACATTTACTACTTTAACTGTTGAAATGAAATGCGCCGCTAATTGAATGGTATTTAAATTAGCGGAAGGGGGGGGGGGCTTCATCTAGCGAAAATGACTTTGAATACCATTTAAAAATTTCACAGTGTGAATTATTAAATTTAAATTTTATAATCGTATTTGGTTTCATTGAAAAAAAATTTAAAACTTCATAAAATAGTCCAAAATATTATAAGAAATTTTCTACTGACATTTTCCTTTTCATCTTGCGTTTTCAGGTATTCATTGGATAGGTTAGCCCATTTTTTTCAGTAGTTACCTACCGTCTTGTCATTTAAACCATAAATTTTGGCAGCCCCTCAAATTGTGGCTTGACCAAGTTTCACTTTCAGTACGGTATTTTTCATTAGTTTTATGTCGAACTTCGTTCTAAGAGTTTTTGTAACATAATGTCTTAGCATCTGTAACATAAAGAAAGTTACATGCTGAATAGTTTATAAAATTTAAATTGTACAAGCATGAGTACAGAACTATATGATAGTTAGCTACAAGAGATGAATTTGTAATTCAATTAAACATAAAATGAGAAATTGCGAAGCTAAATGGATTAAAAATACAGACGTTCTACGGCTATACGGTGCTAAAAAAGCTTCTGAGGCACATTTACGCGCGTTCTTTCTGCGTAAACGTGCTCCGACGCCGATGCGTAAACGTGCCCCGTCGTTACTTTTTAGCTTATTTTTAATGTACAACCAAATACAATAACATTTCCGTAAAACAGTTACATTTTTAAAAAGAGCATTAAATTCTGCGTTCGTTCATATCTTTGTTTATCTTTAAAAAAGTATTATTAGTTCACAATAAGGTTTTTTAAGCTGAACCCAAAATTTATTCACCTTGGCAGAAAACATAATCCTCGCTGCGCACTAGGCAGAAGCTCGACTGACGCTAAAATTCTTGTGAGAATATCCGATAGGTGCCCGAATGAATCTGTCGTCACCGATGTTGAGCTAACTACAACACGTTTCTGAAAAAGTGCGCTGCGTAAACGTGCCCGGTCTCCCCTACAGTATCAGCTGGTATGACAGCATACTCGAAACAGGGATAGGACGACATCTTCAAAGCACCACAGTGCCCAAAGTAAAAGAAGTATTAGGAAATCAATAAAATTTAGTTAATATAAATCCTGAAATTTCTTAGAAGCGTTTGTAAGGCTTCTGCATCATTTCTGAGAAAACTTAGTAATTTACTGTTTTGCCAATTTACATTTTCACATCGCTTTCGTTCGTGTTTATAAAGCCAATCATCTTCAACAATATAGTTTTACATAACATTTGGCAAATTTAGTAGTATCAATGTTGTTTCGCTATAGAGTGGTCAGCATTTTCAGTTTGCATTGCTACTACTTAATGGTGTCAATATGAACTGAGCCTATGCTTCCATCTACTTCTTTGTCAATAAAACTATTAATTTATAAAAAAGAAAGAACTCAGACGGATAACGATGACTTATTTTTTGTTCTTTTGCATAACAATACGTCCAAATATTTAATTCGGTGTGTTTTGTGCCATGATACATTAGTGCATATTTCTGGTTTCTTTGTCTTAAAAACCAGTTAAATTAATAACTGAAAGGTTTCATAAACACTTTTAGCTGTGTACATTTGATCAAATTAGAGCCTGAGATCAATGATCTTCCTTGTTGTGCATATATGCTTCAGTGTATAAAAATGATTAACTTTAACTGTGTTGTAATGGTTTGCAGCTGTACTATTGTACAGTACATTTCCTTAAAACTAGTTTAATTCTTTGAGTTCGATAAAAAAAAAAACTGACACATGAAAGCGTAACGTTATGTTTCAAACATAGTTTGCTCGACTTATTCAAATGATATTTGGTACTTCAATGCATCACTAAGTGATATACTGTTTTGATGTGAATATCTTAATAGAAAATTATTTACATAAAAAGTTCAAAAATCAGAAAAAATATTTTACGAGAAGCTTTTTCTTGTTGAAAAAAAAAGTATTTTCCTAGAAATGTTTGAACTCTTTCACTTAAAGTAATAATACATATTTAATACGATCATTCATCACTGTGATTTAGATGGTCATTTGGTACAACAAATAGAATTTATTTGGATCATTTCCATGAAGCAATATTATAAATACGTTCTGTAAGTTGAATTGTAAAAACAACGTTTGTTAAACAATCCCAGAAGTAACTTCCGTTCTTCTTAAAAAAATATTCTGCAGAAAAAAAATTGTAAATAAATAAAAAACACTCAGAACATTAGACCATTAGACTAGGAATAATTAGACTTCAGTATAAAGCAAACAGATCGTTCTCTGATAAGATTTCAGCAGTGCGCTTTCATTTGCAAAAAGCTTATCCACAACTATTAGGATATTTGAAAAGTGCAACGAACTGTGACCTTAAAACGTAGAGATAATGCATTAATGTAGGGAACTTCTAATTAAACATAATTCATTAAGAGATAAAAATAAATGGCACTGGAAATGGTTCTGCGTGAATTTTTTATCTCGAACGTTTACATAGAAAACACATTAATATATCATGTGCGTGTGACATGGAATGTATAATTTTTAGAGGGAACAAGCAGAAATTCTTCCACACTGAATCTAATTTCATATACAAAAATGCACTGCAAAAAATGAACTGTTGCTTTTACAGTGTAATTTTCGCAGCCGAGGTTCCAATTTAAAACAGTAAAATGCATAGTAATAAGCTGTAAAACTAGCAATTTTAAAGTTTTTTATTGTAAAGTTAGCACTGTTAGCAGTTTTACAGTTTATTGTCGTAAAATTTAGCTGTATTATACTGTAAAAACAATATAATTTTACAGTTTATCACTGTAAAATTGCTATTTTACAGTTTAGTACTTGTAAAAGTAGCAATTTTACAGTTTATTACTGTAAAATTAGATATTTTTGCAGTTTATTACTATAAAACTGGCTGTATTGTACTGTGAAAACAACATATAGTTTTTAGTGTGTAGATTTTGAGACAAATATACAGCAGGGTCCATATTTAACTTTTTTCTTTTATGTGCTTATTCTTATCAGTTAAAATAAATATCTTAACGCAATTCAGATTTTATGTGAAGAAAATAAAATATATTCTGAAAAAGACATAAAACTCATACATTCAATTCACTTTGCTTTTTTACAAAATACGAACAATTAATAAATTTAAAAAATCCTTTCCAACATTCAAGCATATGTTTTCAATTTGCATACCCGTAAACAAAGTAGAGACTTAATACGCATAAATATATAAAAAAAATTAAGTCCAAACCTAGTAGATTTAACAAGCAGTCTAATAATTGTTCAATTTGGCTATCATTTTAATTAATAAACATAAAAACAAAATCTATGACTTTATTTACATTTTTTCTAATTTCACTTGTGTTTGAATTTATTTTCAAATGTTTGTTTAATCAGCTGTATGTTTTTTTTTTTTTTTGCATTAAAGTATTAAAATATAACTATCTTAATTCAAAGGATTTAAAGGAAAAGCAGAGTTAGTTATTTACTGTCTTTATTCACCTGTTTATGTAGGACGTAAAGAAGGGATAGAACACTTTCTGGTTAGTCAAGAGCAATCTTTAGTACTAACAAAACTGTGGTTTGAAATATTTTATTTAACTCTGTGACTAAGATAAAAAAATGAGAATTTCTCTTAAAACTTAACAAAATCAAAACTAACTACATATTAGAAGAAAATGCACCCACAACTCGATCATAGCATCCTAAGACTGCAGTTTCATCCTTATTGTGGACTCCTGAGTTAGAAATAGCCAATGATCGAGCTGGAGGCAAAGATCCTCTTATTGAAGCTAAGATTGCCAACAAACTGGTAGATAAAGTGAATTTATCTTACCATCGAGCGTCCGCAAGCCATGGTGCGGCTCAACTCGAAATTTGAAGGCAGAAGCTGGGTAATAGGCAATGAGTTACCGCCCATAAGCCAGGGCTAAGGCAGAACTGAAGCAAATGTACCCACAGCTCGATCATAGAATCCTAAGACTGCAGTTTTGTCCAATAGGGACGAAACTGCAGTCTTAGGATGCTATGCATTTGCTTCAGTTCTGCCTTAGCCCTGGCTTATGGGCGGTAACTCATTGCATATAACTAAAGATTAGTTTGAATTTCTCAACTTGCGCAATTTAAAGAATAGTGAATTATCGATTTTATAACAGTGTTACTTAAGTAGTATAAGAGTAGCACAATTATAAATTTGAAAAATATGTAAGACCACAGCTACAACCACACTTTCTTATTTTAAAATGTATATACTTGTACGGCTTACATCCATTGAAATTAATTTTAAAATGTGCTCATTGAAAGCAATTGTGTTTGGATGTGAGAATATAAATCTATGTTGCTATTTTTAAGCTACAGTAAATATAGAGCTATGACTTTCATACAGATTTGGTTCAGAAAAAATTAACACGTGAAAAAAAATTACAATAAATAAATGCTCCCCGAGTTTCGACTTCTCTGGGACCTTCATAGACTTATGACATGATTCAAAAAGACAGCTTTTTAGTTGAAAAAAAACCATTAATTTAATTTATACAATTATTAAGCAGCTATAGGATGTTTTAGTAATATTATTAATAATGTATTATTACACTAAAAATTACTATAAAATGATTAATATTATAAATAACAATAGTAGAAAGCTAAAGGAGAATAAAAAAGGTAGGTGAGTGTTTAAGGTTAAAACGGCGCATAAAAGGATAAAGGCAAATAATGAAAAAAGCACAAAGACAAAAAAAAAAAAAACGCACAAGCATTAACCATTACATAATAATTCAGGGAAAGAACCACGAAAAGTGTTTGGTGTTCTGTAAAAAGTATCTACCAAAGCCAAACCCCTATTCAATATCATCAAAAACTTATTTGAAGAAAGAAAAATAAGAATAAGTTTGGTTATTATTAAAAGCATAAAATAAATTATTGTACCTAAACTGTATTAGGTAAATTTAAGGATATTTTTTGATAGTAGGAGGGGGAATCAACAGCCATTTATGAACCTGTACACGAAAAAATAAGGTATATGATATGTTCTCGTCCAAAGCTTTAACGACCAAAACTTCCGAAAAATATTTTAAGAAACTTATTGAGAACTGATGTAGGTCTAAATCCGACATTTTTTGGGGCAAAAATGTATGAATACAGCAAAGTGACTCACTTCTCATTACAATAAAAAGAATAACTCTTTAAGTTATATAATAATTAAGACTCTTTGTATGATTTCAAAGTAGACTTATTTCTCAAAAAATGGGCCCTCAGAAGGTGATCGAGAAGCTAAATAAAGAAATATTTTGAAACGAATTGATGTTCTGAATAATTAAAAAATACGTGATTTTAACACCTTTTATCATCAGGTTTATTTTTCTCAAACCCTCAAGCACACAAAATTACCTCTTAACTTGTCGGAGTAAGAAAAAATTAAGCACGAGAGAAAAAATACTTCAGAAATATGAGGCAGAACTACAGAAAAAAGGGGTGTAAAAAACCATCTATAAAACTTAACTAGTGTCTGTTCTGAACAGTTTTTAAAATATCATTGCTTGGAAAAAAAATCCAGTTATGAAAAAGATCTGAGTTGCTGAAAAAAAAGATGCTTATTAGCTTCTCTAAATAGGGGGATTTTTTTTTCCTAGTGAAAAAAACATAGATGTCTGAAAGGAAAAAAACACTTGAATTAAATAAAATACTTAAAGTTAGTTTCGTGGAATTCACTTAGATGTTTTTGCAAACGATATTTTACAAGCAAGACTAATTAATCCATGTTCTTTATTAAAAGTATAGTCTTTTTAAACTAAATTGCACATTAAGTTCAATAAAAAATTAAGAATTCATGAAAATAAGATAAAGTTCATTAACTCTTTAATGATTTCATGTTATTCTCCCGTTTACCCGTTTACAAAAAGAAAAATAAGTGCGAAATATAATGAGCAGAACATTTTTTTTACTATTTTTTTCCAATGCTTGTGATACATCTTGAGAGTTATTTGAGGCATTGAGAAGAAAAGGTATTTAAAGACAGCCTTCAGAAATTCAAAAATGGTTTTAAAGCATTTCTACTTGGAAAGTTCCACTACTACCATAATTTTTGTTTTGAGTTCCTTTCTGTAGAAAACGCTTACATTATTTCTAATTATTGTTAGTTTTCTTTTGAAGTTCAACAGCAATTACCCAAAAGTTTGAAGCTCTAAAGTTACTAAAAACTTGCAAAATTAAAAGTAAATTTGCAGATTATTCAAGTGTGTAATAGTTACTAAAGTGTTACTTATTCAACATTGCATAATTTTTCAGAATGATATACTAATTAGTATTAATTTATTAAATATAAAGGTGAAATGGAAATTGAGACGTTGTAGTTATTCAATCATGATATATCTTTTTATCGTGATACATAATTCATTCTTTTCATATTTTGTGAAACTTTCAAATAGTAATATGAATAATAATAATTATACTATTTTCCCCAATGTTTACTTTTTCCTCATATGAGTTCATTTTAACGAAGCAATTGCATCGACTAAATTTTTAAGAGGTATGCTTAATTTAAAAAGAATAAGAGACAGTTTAAAGGGAAACATTGTAATCATACAAGCATAGACACAATGTTTTAGTAGATATAGTTTACCTGTGGCATCCATGTGTAAAATAGTTGAAAGTTTTAACTCAATGCTTCATGTGAAAAACTTTTTTTTAAGTAAGTTAGTTAAGATATTAAAAAGAAACTGAAAAGTGACAAATCATAAATATTCAATATTACATTTTTAAAGAATTTAATACTGGTAACCATCAATGATTTTATAATATTATTAGCAAATGGTTATTCCGGAATATTAGTGTGGATAAACTTTTAACAAGACGAAAATGTGAATGAGCATTAAAACTAGATTCACATGCAGTCATTTTAGAAAAAAAAAATCACTATCATTACGTTTCAAGCCGCTCCGCTAATTTATTTATCTACCAAGAACCACTATATTATGAGATAACAGAAATTATCCACACCGAAACGAACGTTAAAGAAAGATGTTTTAAATTTTTATTAATATGAAGAAACTTTTTCAAACTTTACTCTTGAAAACATATTATTTGATGGAAAAAATACCGTTTCCAGAGGAGTACGTTTAAAGTTGAGATAAACCTAATATAGATTTTATGTTTACTTTATTTGAGACGAAAAGTAAACGTTGATAAGTAAGAGCAATAAAATAAAAACATATGTTATTACTAACATTGAAGAATTGCTACCACAATAGACTCGAGTATGCTTTCAGCTTTCTCGTACATTCATAGGAAAAAAAGAAAAGATTTTGGCATTTTGTGCTATGTATGCAAAATCCGGCCTCTAAGATTTGGTATCGGCGATATTTTCTTTTTTATTATAGTTATTATTATTTTTTCATTATATATATATATATATTTTTAGAGCAAAATTTTGAGCATTCAATTTTTTTTAATCCGCCGTATCTTTTACTAAATTTTAAACTTGCTATATCTAACAAATTTAGTAATAACTAAATTATAATTCAACTTCGCAGAGATGGCCTATGACTCCTCCTTTTTTCAGGATTGTCCATTTTTAGGAAGGGGTGATACGCAGATGAAAATTGAGGAATGGGATTCACAATTGATGGGGGAATTTGAATGGGTAGAAATTCTACCTATTTTAATACCTATTTTAAGGAATGGACTCGTTTTCTCATTTGATTGACACCGGCCAACTCGTCGCGGTTGAATTATATAATAACTAATAAATTGTACTGCGGAATTTGAATGTTATCTTTTTCAAATCACTTTTATTATGAATTAACGTTCTTTATTACACAAATAAGTTTAATTTTTTTTTAATTCTCTGAATTTTTTAAATTCTAATTTTATCTTTTAAAAACACCATCTTCTCTTCATCATTTTAAATGCATATTTTTTTTAATCTATTCTTAGGTTTTACACGATGCATAACGAAAGAAATATAATTAAAACGTTTACAAAAAAATTTATTAAAACGTTATTAATTAAAACGTTTATGTGTCAGATTCTCACACTAAACTACAGAAAAACAAATTTCCTTACTTTTAATGGAAAACAAAAACAAATATAAGTTTCATAAGAAGAAAAATAAAATGCGTTCAATTAACAGCTAAAAGGTTAATCGACATTATTTTCGCGAATTAAAAATTTATTCTAATTAAAAATTTATATTATAATTAACGTTAAATTAAAAATAAAGAACAAATTTTATTACACTTAATGTAAAAAATGTTTTTAGCGGGATTGTTTTTCACGTTGTCATGAAAATTGATGTCCTCTAAAGATTACGTCAACTAAATCAACCTTGCTGGTGATGCGATATCCTGATATTAACTTTTTCTTCTACGAAATTTATTTTTGTCTAACTTTTCAGTAGAGGGCAGAAATGACTGTCTGATGCATGCAAAGAATGGGACTCGCTCTCTTTTAATTCTGCACTGTAAAAAATAATGGTGTTTTTACAGTATAATGCAGCTAATTTTATAGTAATAAACTAAAAATTACTAATTTTACAGTAATAAACTGTAAAATTGCTAGTTTTACAGTTTATTACTCTGCATTTTACAGTTTTAAATTGGAACCTCGGCTGCCATTTTTCTACTTACATCGTTCTGGCTCTGAGATACAGATTTGATACCACCCAAATACTGGTGGAGTTCATTGGTCAATTACCGGAGCTATACCATCCACGAAAAATTTAATGCCTGAGATCATCAATAATATGCTAAACATTAAATGTAACTTCATCTTAGAAGACTCATACGACAGCAAAATTATGGTCGCTTCCCTATTATCAGGAAGAAGCTCACTGACAGCTTACTAGAACTAAAACTAAATCAGCGTTTGGGGCCTCTAAGGTCTAATTGTGGAGCAATTTTTGTTTGATTCCATACATCACTTTTCAAAATATAGCAGTCACAATTAATAAGGAAAAAGTTCGCTTTCTCTACCCCTCTTTAAGATACGGACACCAGAATTTGATCAGCACCTGTAGCCGATAGTGTCTACCTGTTTTTCGCCTTATTATGCCAGTTATTACTTGAGATAGCAGTTATTAAAAGCTCTAAAAACGTTAGTTTACCCCCCACCCCCCTTGGAAGAATTGGCCCCAAATTCTAATGGGCAACAATTCACATGATAGTATGATAGTACCAATTTGTAGTGTGTACCAATTTTCGCTCGATTTCATACAGTATTTTTAACTCTAGTGCGGTCATTAAGTTGATACATTGCGCATGGATCAAGTTGATACGAGTAATAGAAACATAAATGAGCTTTTTTTTTTTTTTTTAAATAACTGAACTAGCTCTTTTCGGAGAAGCCATCCTTACTTTCATTTGTATTAGCTGTATATCGGATTTATGTGCCTGATCCGACTTGGGTTAGTAATTCAAACATTTCACGAGACTCTTCTTTTAAAACAAATATTATAAAATCTTACATTTTGTTGCTTAGACTTCATCATAACAGCTTATTCATTAGTGTATCAACTCAAACCATGTCGAGCCAAGTCTATGCATTTCGAAAAGATTCAAGATTTTTAAATGAAAAAAAAAATAATGTCAACAAAAGTTTATAAATCATTAATAGCTAGCAAAAATAGTCATAGTATTTTATGAAATTTTATTTCGATAAGTAACAAAATTAGGAAAAATCAGAATGTTAAAAGGGTATTAAGTATACGCGGTCCCCAATAATAATATCTAATACGAACCAAAATAATAGTACTTAAAAACACCATCAGTTAAACGTCGATGCAAATCCCAGTTGTAATAAAGGAATTGTTACTTAAACATCTTTTGGAGAAGAATCAGCTGAAAAAAAAATTTTTGTTAAATAATCAAGTAAATTATTTAAACACCGATATGTGTTTCAGAACATTAATCTTATATCTCATTTTGTAAAGAACGTTCTAAAACTAAGCTATTATTAATGAGTTCGTATTGGCTGCGTAATAAAAATATAACCGTTAGAGTTTCATAATAAAAATACTAATCCGTTAAGATCACAATTATTTTAGCATCATTGGAAAGCTAAATCGAGCGCTAACACACTACTGCCTACAGCTTTTGGAAAACAATGATGCTTGAAACCAATTCAAGCGAAAATGTATTTTATTTAGTATTAAAATATATAAATGAGCATTTATATTCATATTGTCTGTGTATCTGAATGCCTATTGTTGATTTGACACTAAAATTTTGTGTAGATATGAATATCGTGTTCATTTGCTAGTGAACTAAAAATCTTACTAAACTGCTAAATTTGTCTTATTTACTAATTTATCATACTATGAATCGGTACAATGATTTTGCTGATGATGCTTAGATTGTTTCACCTGATTAAATTTTAGTATTTGACATTGGTGCCTTTAGAAATTAGTGGCAGTAGTTTGTTATCATTGATTTCTTCGTTTGGTAGACAACAATCTGCTTCGTTTACTGACGTAGATTTAGCAGAAACAATAAATATGATTTGCAGATAGAGAGTTTAACAAGCGTAAATCATTACAATTTCACTCTTAAATTTGCCCGAATCAGGAAAAAAAAACGAAAGTAATGTCCCTTTGGCATTTGGGCAATTCCACGGTAACAGATATATCATTGTTGCACAAACATCCTACAAATCTTCCAAATATGTTATATTCTTGAAATAAATAAATACTTCTGCGCTTCAAAATAAAAGCAAAAAATACAATGTTGAAAAACACTAATGCGTAGGAATGCTGTAGACACGGGTTTCATCGTCACAGGCAAATCCTTTTTCAATGCAAAAAATGTAAGCTTATGGATACAAAGACATCCGACAGAAGACGATTCCTGTGCATTTGTGCTTTTTAAAGTTGTATTTTTCCTTTTATGTTATATTCTTGTTTTATTGTTTTATTGCATGAATTTTAAGAGGCACATAGACTACTACTGTGAAGTGCAAATAAATTTTTAATGTATCCAAAAACGATAGTTAAATCATTCATTTTGCTCAGTATAAATATATATAGGGGAGAGTGGTAATGAATGGGCCACTTTTTGGTTTTGAATTTTAGTAATTTTTTCTAACACTTTGTTTTAACTCTAAATTGGCGTTTTAGTTACTTTACGTATCTAGCTATCTAAAAAAGTCATAAAAGTTTGATTAGCACCTGTCTATAATGAATTATAATAGAAAATAAAAATTTTGAAATTTGGCCCATTCAACCCCACCTATGGGGTTGAATGGGCCATCGAAGGTAATGAATGGGCCACTAAATTAATTCAATGAAAACATGTGGATCTAATCTTTTATTTGCTGAATATGACAAAATAAATGTGGCACTTGACATGATGATACAAAATCATACTGATTTAAAATTATATAAACATTAAAACTGATGCAATTAAAATAAAACTGATGCATACCAATTGTAGCAGAAAAATGACTAAATAATGAAATTGTAAGAAATAAATAACATCAAATATATATAAAAAAAATAATAGATAATACACACTATGATTTAACAAAATTTATATATTTCAAAAATAATATTAAAAATCACTTTCAAAAACTTCTTTTTCATTTTCAAACTTGTCAAAATTCCATTTTTTTTAAAAAATTTACTAGACATCGGGAATAAGAAATATCTAACTTAAGTTACCAAGAAAGAAAATGAAATTGTACTGTGAGGAATATAATATGAAGGAGAGATGGGGGGCTTTTTCAAGCCACGCACTGCGACCAGAGGTCTATTGTACTATAGGAATTTAATATAGATCTGCAAATTATATTTAGAAGTTACTACAAACCTATTTTGACGACAGTTATCTTAATCTATCTATGACAGTCAGTTGTGTTTAATATTAATGCGAAAATTTAAAATCCAAAGAAAAGGAAGAAAAACAATATTTAGGTGGCCCATTCATTACCATGACATAGTGGCCCATTCAGCCCCACCTATACTTTTGGAATACATTTAGGTTTTTTGAGTACATTGAATTTAAATAACATCAAAATACATCTTAAAATTAGTTTATAGATATGGAAAGACTAACTTATACATATGTATGCAGAGAAATACTTGGTACATTTTAGCTAGGAAATGTTTTACTAAAAAAGGAAAAACTTACTTTTCAGTCAGATTCTTGACCATGCCACTCTAGTTTGAAAATGGCTCAGCGCAAACGAATGAAAATTGGATGAGTTTAGTAGAACAAATATCTACATCTATTGATGGCATCAAAAAAAAAATCATGCAAATACTTTTTCATATTTTGTTAGTGGCCCATTCATCACCATGGCCCATTCATTACCACTCTCCCCTATATATATATATATATATATATATATATATATATATATATATAATATATATATATATATATATATATATATATATATATATATATATATATATATATATATATATATATATATATATATATATATATATATATATATATATATATATATATATATATATATAACAGATGTATCTCTTTAGATACGTCCGGTTCTCAACTAAAAATTGTTATTTAATCAAAGACTCTGGAAATCTTCAAAATATATTTTTAATTTACGAAAATAGAGTCTATATTCTTCCTTAAGTTCATGAAATGGAGCACCATTTCAACCCATTGCAATAGGTAGGTTTTCAGCTTTGTAAAAAACTTATCTACATTAAAAAAAAAGAAAACTGTTTCGACAACTGAAGAAGAATAGACAATCATTTCGACTTATAAAATAAGAGTACAATAGTGCCGTTTCAATGCGCTGAAAAATGTGAATTTTTTTTCTATACCTGAAGAAGAGTAGATCATTTTCACGAACAATAAAACAGTACAGCGGCTTTATTTCTGTCCACTAAACTGCATATAAATGCTTTCAGAAACACGTATACATTTAAAAAAATAGATGCTGTTAAATAGATGCTAATAAACTAAAATCACTAATTTTACAGTTTATTACTGTACATTTTAGTTTTAAACTGGAACCTCTGCTGCCAGAATTATACTATTATTTTTACATTATAATACAGCTAATTTTGTGGTAATAAACAAAAATTCTGGTGATAAACTGAAAAATTGCTGCTCTAAAGTAATAAACTGTAAAGTTGCGGCTTTAAAGTAATAAACTGTGAAATTGCTGCTTTACAGTAATAAACTGTGAAATTGGTCGATTTACAGTTTATTACTGGGCATTTTACAGTTTTAAATTGGAACCTCTGATAGTAGTATTATAGGGCAATTCCACGGTAACTCACGTTACATTTTGACCAATTCTTATGCAGTTAGCTCCTTAGTACAGACAAATATTGTTATAAAAACCTTGTACAAAAGCATTCAGTGAAAATGCCAGTCAAAAGCAAAATTAAAATGCAAAAATATTCGATGCACTTAAATTTTACAAAATTTAGCAGTCAAAAATAAGGCAGTAACTTACGTTACATAAAAAGGGAACGGTATAATATGAAAATTGGTTCTAAGGCAAATTTCTGCTCTATTACAGCTGTTTTCTTGTTTGAAGTATAATTTGTCAGTTTCTTATAATATTCAGGAATTAATTTTCATAAATTTAAAATTTTATTTTAAAAATTGAATTTTATGAGAATTTTTAACTGGGTAACTTACGTTACAGTAACTTACGTTACAAAATTCACTTACAAGCATATATTTATTACAAAAACTAATGAATGAAAAAACAGCTTAGTTTAGATCAAAATACTGAAAATTAACAATTATGAGTTAAATTTACAGAAATTTAATGCCAAACTCAATGATCAATCAAAAATATTACAAAACATAAGACTTTTAAATGCATACTGGCCGCTGGTATTAACAAGTTCAGGTAATTCTATTTTCGAATCATGTTTTCTCTTATAATAAATTTCCTCTGTCGTTTCTGGTCATTTCTGATTGGTTCCAACAGCAGCCATTACTTTTACTTTAAACTCGTTTTCTTCAATAATCGTCACAACTCAAGGATACAATGTATTTTCGTACTTCACCACACACCAGTCACCAGCTTTTATCTCTGCTTTTTCATCTTATTCCTTAAAATACTAACTAAACGAAACCCTACATTTTGTTCATTTCTGGTTCTTAAATGGTCATTGTGAATGTGCGGATCTTCAGAAAATTTTTTGATACATTTTGCTTTTTCTAACATATTTCAGTACTAGCAAGAGTGACTTTTATTTATGAATCTGTAATATCCACATGACTTTTCTCATACCCCTTCTACAGCGCATCTTTTCTACAGAGTTCAGTGGCATTTTAATCCAAAACAAAATATATTTCAATTGAAAGAGATAAACTATTTTTATATTTTTTTTTCCAAAACATATTTGATAACTTTAAATCATAACAGAAGTCATTTTTGAATAATTCATAGTACGTTGCCTGCTAAATATTCTGAATGCAGTGATATTGTTTAAAGAGAATTAATGTCTTAATAGCCAAAAAGAAGCATGTAATTTATAATAAAGGTGTATTGTAATCTTATTAAAAAACAGACATTTTAAGAAATATGAGTAATCTAAATTAAGTAAATACAGTAGTACAATTAAAAGAATTATTGAATAAATTACTTCTATTAACCACATAGGTTTTATTTACAATTTACTTTATTTCGAAATACAAGTATTGAAGTTCTACTAAGGTAACTTATGTTATCTGCATATGTGGGTAACTTACGTTACACGTTTTGATTGTAGCACAAAAAATTAAATAAACAATATTCAAAAGAAAAGTACTGTTATTTGCTTAGTACACATCTATAAGATAGAAAATATAACATAGTTAACATTGTATTGCCCTTTCTTTATTTGCTGTAAAAACTTTAACATGTTTTTGGTAACTTACGTTACATAGGACAGTGGCTTTTTGAAATTGACATAAATCACTTAACTAAATTGAAAACACTTGTTTTATCAATTCACAATATTAATTTAAAGTGTAATAAACAACAATCTTCCTTTGTCACATTTATCTAATGGAAAAAATTGAAACTTATCAATGTTGAAAGTTTGACCATTTGCTTCACTGAAAATAAAATATTCTAATACCAACTTCAAAGTATTGCCGAATCTAAAAAACTACATTCCTAACAAAAAATTGTTATAAATAAGAAACTTCTAACATTTTTAAACCAAAAAATATGCAGAACAGTCACATTACTCGAGTTTAATTTTTTCAACGCTTTTCCACACTTGCATGGAATTGCCCTATAATGTAGAAACAATAGTATATTTTATGCAGTGTATGCACCTTAGGGCTTGTTTCATTAAATCAGCACGTAACTGTTTATCAAAAACCATCCAATAAAAATCGGAACGTGCGCACCCTTTCTCCTTAAACTCAAACTTATTTTTGCTCATGTACTTTTCATCGACTTTAGGAATCACTTGTAACTATTGACTTTAATGATCATGTAAAAAGTAAACAAACAGCTTTTGACAAACTATACTACATACTTATCAATCACAAAAGAATTTTCTTCACCATCAATTTGAAAAGGAAGCATCATTTTTCAGTTATAATATTATTGCGTTTCGTTACTTCACAAAGTACACAACGCTTTGAAAAATCCTTTTTTTCTTAGTCTCTGAGCTTTATATTCAAGCCTTCGTGAATCTAAAGCCGAAGATTACATAACGGATTAATAGATTACATAAACGGTTTATAGATCGCATAACGGGTTTCGCCTCGAGGTGAAAATATGAAATTTGAAAGATAGCTCAGAAAGTTTTAATCTCCTTCTGCTATGTATGCAAATCGATACCATTGGCTTTTTTATACAATTTTTTGAAAGTACATTTACTATTTTTCAGGATTTTTCTTTTACTTTACTTTTACCTAAGTTTCCAGATTTAAAGGCTAAAAATGTATACTTAGTTATTACGTGTTTCCAGCTACTTTATATTTTGATGTTTCATTATTTCATGTTAAAATACTACAATGTTTTAAACATTCTACTGCACACATGATTTCATTTTCTAAAGTATCCTAACTTAGCTGATAAAGTATGTTTCAATTTGTTCTTGAGTTTGGAAGGAATGTATGCATAAGTAAGTCAATAGTTTTTGGCACAAGAACAAAGGTATTTATTTTAAAAATAAATGCCGAATGAAAAGAAGGGTGCAAAGTTTGAGAAACTTATTTTATCATAATTTGATCATTCTTGTTATACACATGAGGAAAAAATTCTGTATTTTTCTTGTACATGCAACCTAAATTAGACAATTTAGTTTAAAAATTGAATTTAATATTAATGAGTTAAATCGAGGTTCTCCAAACTATTTCCTGCGGGCCCGCGACAATACCATTGCATAAATGACTCATCATTAAGCATGCTGAATGAATGATACTATTAAAAATACATAATATTAAGAACAGACGTATATTTATTTCAAATCATACAAAATGAAAATGAAAAATATATTTTAAATAAACTAATATAAACAACTTTGGCATAGCGAGTTCTTAAAGTTAAACATTCTTTATAAACATACTGCAGCAATGGGATTGACGAAAAGACGTGTACAATATAAAATAAGAAACATTTGTAATTAGCAAAAAGTTACCACCTTGTAGCTGGGGTTTTGCTTGAACTACAGGAAAATACAAAACAGCTTGTTACAGCATCCATACAGCTCCATCTTTATCATGGACAATAAGTCTGAAATAGTCATAACGGAGCTGGTGAAGTTGAATTAAATTTAGCTCGTGTGAAGGTTTGATACTCACAGCTGTGTTGTGGCTATTCTATACTGATTATTACTTACAAGGGTTAAACCGTATTCTCTGGAAGCCATAACGAGCTGTTTGATATTAGCTCTTTATGCTATTTTTTTTCTGTTTAAATCTGATTTTAGGAACAAGAAACTTCAAATCATGAAACTCCAAAGTTAAGAAATCTCAAATTCTTTTTACTTCAAAGTCTTTTGCGGAAGAAAGCTAAAAAAAAAAACATTTCAAAAGTAAAAATTGTATGCTGATAAATATAAATATAATATCTTCCTAATATTTGTTTTCCTCGCAGCACCTAATTTTATTTGCTTCAATTACGATAACACAGTTACGAGGTTAGGTACTTATCTTCACTTTTAACACATTCAAGCACAAAAATCAAAACATTTTTCAGATATAAACGTAATAAGAACAAAACATATTATAGAACTAAATTACATGAAGTTTTAAGCATAGTTAAGCAGAAATTTATTAACAAGAATCTATGAAAGGACACTCAGTTAATCAACAAAAAAAAAATATAAATGCCATAAATAAATAATATCGCCCACTATTTACCAAGAATCTCGTTTAAATCATTGCAAACGTGAATGAATCAATTCACATTCAAAGAAATGTTTGCTGCTTTGGAAAAATACGCAGACAATGTCAACTATTCATATGTTTTTCACGCATTTCTTTTTGCCATTTTTTTCCCTTTTATAACTTACATTCGCTTCGGCTGCTGCCTCAATGAATAAGGTCCTCCTTTTCACCATTATTAAAACTTTTCAAATTCCGAAGTCGCTGACATGGATTTTATTAAAGCATTGAAATTTGAGCATCATGCTCTCATAGAGCGCTTTCATTTATCCCTTTTAATCATGAATATTTATTAACTTAACTAATTTTTTCTCCACCGGAATTATTTTCAACACGTGCTCAAAAAATCACCACCCGGCAAAAAAGAAAAAAAAAAGAATCTAATCTGCATTTTTGTGGGAGAAAAATTTAGTAGCCGCTTTGTTGCATAAAAGGGGAGCATATTTTTTTTTTTATTTTTATTTTGTTCGTCCGCGACTGATTAAAATTTTTATACAGAGCTTAAGACATGTTTGAATTTAGAGGCCGAGTCTTTTTAATCAAATTAATTCCAAAGCTCTGACAAGATCAATTTAACATTCTTCCTATTTCGTTTTTTCGAACTAAATATGTAAATTCATGAACGTAGCTAGGCAATATGCGTAACTCTTTTAATGGATTTTAATGCTGATGGAATTCACACATTCTAGAAGGTTGTTTTTTATGAACAACAAACAATCATTTTTCACTTAGGGTATAAAGTTTCGAGCTATATTTGTATTCTATTTTTTCTGGCATTAATCTGCATATTTTGAAAGGAAAATACTTTCGAAAAGGTCGTTCTTTCTGAAAATAGCTTCAAACCTGAAAAAAAAAATTATACGTTCGTCCAAAATTACTCAACTTGATGAGATTTACATTTAGAAACTAATCTTGTTTATAGTTGTTGTAAATTTTATTTTAGAGAAACTTTGAAAAAAAAAACCATTAATAATTTCAATCACAATGTTTGTAATCTAGTACAACTTATTTTTAAAACTTCAACATTTGAAGAAGAAAAAAATAGGGTTGTAACGTTATTGTAATTTAGAACCAGCCTAATTCAATATAGATAAAATGTTTGGACTAGTTTTTTTAAGATAAAAGCTTCGTTTATATGTCTTTTTCGGCCTTTTTCAATTCTCTTTTTTTTTTTTTTTGAAAATTTAAATTTAAAACGTCCTTTCTTCAACACTTCACTTTTAGTATCACCCTTCTTCATTTAATAAAACATCATTTTAAAAACAACCGTTTAGTATGGTGCCTGTAAAGACTCGTGTGCCGCTAAACCAAGTGGAACCAACCTAACCGAGATAGATACTTACCGTTTATAAGAGAGGACTTTTTAAAATTTTGTATTCTAAATAACGAAGATATAAAAACGCACGTGCAAAAATGGTAAATTAAAACTATTTTATATTTTTATTTCCAGTTATTAATACCGTCATACCACGACTCATTATCTCGTTTGTTTTAGTGGAAGAAATGATATAGGAGGTTGAAAAATTAAAACAAACGTGTAATAACACTGCGTTTGTAAGAAACATAGTGAAAAAATCGACATTTGAATCTGGGTACCTTTGCCATCGAAATGATATTTTTCTGAGGATTGTAATTTATGTCATTTTTCTAAAATAGCGTACATTTTTACTTATGCTAAATAATTAACAATATCTTCTTTATTTTCAGTTCAATTTCTCGACATAGGAAAAAGAAATGGTGAGTAAACAATCTATTGTTATTATTAAATATTTTTATTATGTGTTTAATGCCAAGTAATAAAATATTTAAACTAAAAGCAAAAAGTTATATATTTTTATTAGGCTCTTTATATATTTTTGAAAGCCGCCATCATCTTTTATTCGAGACAATATTCATGAAAAAATATTAACATTATGCCCAGACCGTTTAGAATTGCTTTCAAGAATGAGTGAAAAAGTTATCACGGATTTAAATCTCCTTCGTACGTTACAACTTTTAATATATTTTCACATTAGGAAAGCTATTCCTATTGATTGTATATGAAAGTCAAACTTGGATTTATACTATGTATAATAAAACAAGTATATATCATGACGAATTAAATTATGTAGTTCTGGAGCCCAGTAATTAAAAGAAAACTTTGATATTTGCTGTCAGAAAGATAAACAACACTAGTTATCTCCTAAAAATCTTAAAGTAATGCAATTTTTCAATGATACGTGAAGAATACAGCTTCCAAGTAAAAGTAATATTTTATTGCCATCACAAAACTTCCTTTGATATCGTTTCATACGACTATCAAATAGCTATTTTCATCAAAGAGTTTTTTTTTCTTTAAGAAAGAGCCATATTCTGTTTTTAGTCATTGAACATGTCCGTTTGAAAGTTTAAAGTAATATGAAACGTTGCCTAATGGAGAGAGCATTGATTTAATGCTAGAAAACTTTGTTGATGTACTCGAAAATAAGCTTGTTTTCTTTTTGACTGAGCATGTTATTTACATTGAAATTTCACTCATTAAACTGTTTCCTGCTGCCAATTAGCAAGGATATAAGATGTCTTTGACAGAAGAACAAAAGTTTGTTCTTACTTACAGAAGGTGGAAGAAACTGCATGTGGATAGAAGCAAAAATACAACATTTCAAGGTTGCATTTTTGCTTTTATTTTTTGAGCATAAAGATATTTATTTATTTCACTACAAGTGGAGTTGACTTTACGGTGAAGAACATGTAAACTTAACGTTAAAAAATTAAATAAATAAAAAAACTTTTAGGTCAAATGGCTTAATTTAGACAATGTTCGACTGCGGCATTCAATCCTAAAACTGGCATCAACCCGGAAATAAATAGATACACACAGTGCTAAAATAAAATTCCACCACACTTTAATGCTTCATTACATGTTATGAACTCCCTAAATCATGGTACAAAAGATTGATTAATTTCATTATTAATAACACACCTTCTTAACTTGTATGCACACAAAAGAATTGTTACATATTCACAAATACAACAAAACTATTATTTCTTCTGATTATTTAGTCAAATACAGTTTATAAGCTGCAAAACAAACATCGCTTTGTTCATTTTTATAGATTTTCGATAATTTCTTATCTTTTAAAAAGATTCACATTATGCAAGGCTTTTTGTTAGATTAACAATGGTAGAGAATAATAGATCTATTGACCAAATAAATTATGACTTTTGGCAATTAATAAACAGTCACACGAAATTCATTAAATCGAGGTATGTACTGGTTGCGATAATTTTTTTCTTACTATGTTGGAAATTTACAATTAAATGTGAAAAAATAGCTTATTTTACCACTTTACATAACTTTTATAAGCAAGAATAATCGATGCGGCTCAGAGATTTAAGCATTGTTTCGAGAGTTATCTAATGTTTTGATTAATTGACAGCTATTTGTGCTTTAAATCCGTATTATTCTCTCTCTAATCTTTTCCAACCATTAATCTTTAAATTCCCTAATAAATTGATACTGCTACCCTCAATTAAAACTTTAATCCTTTGAATAAATTGTTTGACCTAAGAATTACCATTAATCTTTAATGAAATGTAGCCATGGTTAAAAATGAAGTTTGCAAAAAAAAAATACGATAGGTTTTTAATATTAATGCCAAAGAAAAATTATGTGTTAAATCAGCAGCTTTTGACTTTTATTATAAATTTACATACTACAGAATGGGGTTTAGTTTTTACGCAGAATTTTAGTGGAAGATCGGTTGAGAAGTTTTGAAATTTATCTTGTGTGAAGAACTTTTCTTTAAAGGAGGGGAGGGGGCATTTGCTCTTGATATGTTTTTTACTAAATGATATCTTACACTTTTACAAATGAATGTTGCTTTTCCAGTATAATACAGCTAATTTTATGGAAATAAACTGTGAAAATTGCTAATTTTACAGTAATAAACTGTAAAATTGCTAATTGCAGTGCATGAGCTAATACTGCAAAGAAGTAAGGCGTTGTCTTGCCAGCTCATTTGTTTTTTAGCTATTTTAAATGTTTGTATTTTTAGGATGTAATGCCAGACATACGTTTTTTTTTTCTTAGCTATACTTTTGCTTTTGCGTTGGAACACAATAGCTTCTTTTAAGCTCATTTCAATAAGTAAAACATTCCAACAGACAAAATTCCTCATATCAGTTTTAAACAGAATAAAGCCTCCCAAGAATTCTTTGACAATTCCCTCTCAATATAAAGTTAATTTCAGTAATATGCTGCATTTTTTACGGAGTTTTATATTTTTTTCCCACCCAACCACGCGCATTCATTCATAAGTACTAAATGCTTTCAACAATTCTTTCAGTTTTAAAGATTAGTTCACTGTTAGTATATCATTGTATTTTTTGTAGTTATTTGAAATGCCTACTAAATACATTGTATAGAATAATTAATGCATCTACTTATTTAGTTCTTTAGCACAAAAGCTGAGTAAGCAAAAGAATTTCATTTCCCTCAATTATTTTTTATCCCCCAAGAATTTTCATCATGAATCTTCAAAGAAGTTCAAATTCACTGTTTCGTAATTAATTTCATCTTGTTATCTTTGAAACAACTTTCTTTTTTAGCTCGTTTATCCAGTGAGTTTGCCGAAATAATTAACAATGCGGGAAGCAATCTTAAGTGGGTAGTTATCGAAAATGTACCACGATACAGCACACATTTTAATTTTATGGGCTAAAAATATATTCATTATTATCCAGGAAGGTAGCATTTTACTTAATCCAAATAAATTGATGCCCGTGTTATGGCAGCATTTTGCAAAGCTTAGTATTTTTAACTAGTTCTCGAACTTTGCGTAAAAGTTTAACAAAATAATTAGCATATAAAAAAAAATAAGGCAATTGTTAAAAGTTTTCAAAGAAATTCTAATTTTTGTTAAATGCTCACGTTTATAATTAAGAAAATGAACTTATTTCCATTGTTTGTATGTTTTTTAAATAATCGGAAAAAAGCATATTTCCTTGCTTAAATATAGTTCATGATATTTTTCATACTGAATATTGAAAATACTAGGAAAAACACTTTTAAGTAGTGCATTTTTGATAATATGTACCTGATAGGCATTTATATTTTTAATGCTGCTAAGGAAGCAATTTCGATACATAGGGTAAGTGCTCCAGTAGTCGGCCAGTCTCCAGTAGTCGGCCACAATGACATAAAACTCCTCATAAATAGTACATTTTTATTTCAAAATCAGATATGGCGCATTCACACATTCATGTACCTATCCTCAATCATCAAACAGTGGCAGTTAAGTTTTGGGTACTTTTTTCGAATTAGTAATGAGTCATTTCATTTTGAATGGTGTGCCCGTCATCCAAGATTGCGATTCTGCTTATTTTTCAGCTAACAGGACATGTCTTCTTAAAATGGCCAATTACACTTATTAATTTCATTCTACTGTAAATTTGAGTGATTTTTATCTTAATGGAATGTCTAACATGTTTCAATGAAAGAGCGAACTCCTGGTTAGACTCGATTGTTTTTTAAAGGGGTATCCGACTACTGGGTACGGAATTCTTCTGCATTTCCAATAGTCGGCCATGGTAGGCCGATCACTGGTTCTAAGCAGTTTGGATGATTTGTCCAGTAGTCGGCCACATACTTAATGTAGCTTTTCATTCTTAATATGGTTTCATCAAATTAAAACTAAATTAACTTATTAAAATACAGCGACAATTTAACTGTTTTTAGTAAAAATACCTTTTCCAAAGTTTATTTTTCTTGAAAAATAGTAATTAAATTGAATGTCTTAACTTTTTTTAACCACCATTTCAACATTTTATTGCTCCTAGTGTTGTAAATTTAATTGAAAATTCTAAAAAAGAGATTTTTAAATACGCATTCGTTGTGTAAAGATTCTAAGTTTTAATACTCATCTAGTTATCATCAAATGGTGTTTTAATAGTTGTTCTTATCAAATTTTATCTTAAACTTATGAAATTGGCGAAACGAGTGATTTGATTTCTATTGATACTTATTCGGCAGTTAATAAACATTCCCCAATTATAGGAGATAAAATGCAAAACTTCAATAGTCACATAGGCTCAAGTTATTTAATGAGTGCCAAGCTTGTAGTTATTCTTTCTTTTGCTATTATGCTTAACTTTCTGCTTTACCAAAGGTTCAAGACCTGTATTTTCACTAATGATTCTCCCCAAATGTTTGACTTCTTGAGTTTTCTTCGCTAGAGGATTAGAATTGTGCTGAGTTAATTTCAAAACTACATGGTTACATTGTTGCAAACTAAATTTTGGTTTGTTTTCAAGGTTATTCCTCGTTTACTAATATTCTTGTTGAAAGCTGTAAGATTACTTTCATGACATCCCGTCCGAGTTCCATTTACTTCCTTATTTCATCTTACTTCAATTAGTTTAAAATAAATAACCTTGCTTCAGTGGAATATTCTGTGCTAGATGAAGCCTTGATAGAGATTCCTTTCAGCGCATTTTTGAATGTATTTTTACTTGTATAGTTTTGGAAGCAATCATTTTTGAAACTAGTTTTAGTTTAATGTTCCGTATGTTGAAATTCCGTTCTAATGAATGTGAACCAGCTAAGTGCCAACGTGATTATTGGTCATGAATTGTGTCGGCTCTATTATTACGTCTTTATATTTACATAAACCGTAAAGCAGTTTTTTATTTCTTGATTCTTTGGTCATTATCACTAAAAACTGCTGTTCACTACAAAACTATTCCTGTTTTTTTACTTCCTAAGCAAGAACATTTTGTACATTTAAAAAACTTCGTTTAATTTGTCCCTTCTTGCATCTTTAGTAAATGCTGCTAAAAATCTTTTCTTCAGAAGTTTTTTTTTACTTTCTTTTTGATATAGACATATTTTTAGAAGTTATTCAGAAAAAAAAAAAATACTTTTTTAGTGCGAGTTTTTAAAATAAAACTGTTTTTAGGCAGCTAAAGTATAAAAACATTAATGTCCCGAGAATTCTGTGCTAATTATACTGTCTAAAATTAATAATGGTAGATTGATAGTTAGAGAAATAAGTAAAGTACATAGTGTATCAAGAAGTACACTAACATGATCATCTACACAGTTGAGTACCAGAGGTACCACGAAAAATATGACCAGACTAAGTATAACGCAACGCTGCAGGCCCGTCATTTCACGTTTTTAGAGGGGGGGCTGGCAAAGGGTGCAAACACAATGCAATTTCATCGGAAAAAAGCAAACACCACGCCCATTTATATATTGATTAACTGATTTCTCAAAACTGGGGGGGGGCAATTAGACCCCCCCCCCTCCTGACCCCCCAAATGACGAGTCTGGTTCGTTGTAAGTTTCCCTTTGTTTTGTTTTTTTTTTAATTCAACCCCCTAAGATAAGATCAATGAAAATGAAGTGGCCGACTACTGGATTCAACGTGGCCGAGCACTGGATTTCTGTGGCCGACTACTGGAGCATTTACTAGTGTTGACAACAGCTTGGATTTTAACATAATTTTTTTAAAAATTTCCGAAACAAGTAAGTGATTCACTATCAGAAAGGTTCATTCTCAAGTTTTACCTTGCTTTTGTTGCTGTATTGATAGCTGAAAGTTCTAGGTTAGCTAAGATCCACAAAAGATCTCTTAAATGACCGACTACTGGAGCACTTACCCTATATCACGCATATTTATAACATTAATAAGCTTTTGCACACTCATTTTAGTGTAGTCACAAACGGTAAAATCATATGTTTGACAGAAATTTAGAATTCTCACAAAACGTTATTTTGAATACTACTAGAATTTTCAAGTTTTAGATACACCACGCCACCAATAGCTAGGAACCAATAGATATGGAATTAATAAATACGCATTCAAAAGATTGAAATCTGATTCACCATTTGAAACACTTTCACTTTGAAGATGAAGACACAACAGGCAAAAATTTGTCAGAAACTTCCTGGGTGGAAAGTAGATTATAAGTTCTAAAGATAATTTCTCCTAATTTAATGACATGTCGGTCTTCAATTGCCATTTTCATGATTTTTTTTTAATTTCACACTTTATTGAGATTTTTTTAACCCCTTCCAGGCTCATTTTATTTCGGGATTACGGATCAAAAAATGTCAATTTTTTTATGCTTATTTTCATACATACATATCTTTTTAAACATAGTAGCATCATTCGCATGCAACATTTCCTAAAAATAAATGAAAAAATATCTATTTAAATAAATGAGTAATAAATGAGTATTTACCTGGCTTTCTGTATGGCAGAAATCATAATACTTTGGAGTTGGCGCCTACTCTGATCTTAAATATACAGCTCAAAACACTATAGTTATGGTATCTAGTAGCAACAATAGTAAATAAAAGCATCCGAAACCATAAAAGGGACATGTGAATTAATTCGGGAAAGACTTGTTGTGCAGTGTTAATTTTCACAGTGTCCGAGTTACACTCGGGATGAGCCAGAATGGAACATTTCGCTTGCCCGAGTCCAGCTCGGGAAAAGCCGGGAAGAGGTTAAATAGTCTTAATTTGAAAAAAAAAATCAGTTACACTTTTTTTTTTTTTTTCACATTTCGCACTAAAATATTTTGTACTATACGCCTTGTTAACACTCGGCACATCCGTTAACCCAACTGCGTAAAGGAAAAATTAGCAATGAAAATTGTACACACGTTACATATACTCATTCATATCATAATAATAACTACACACATTGTATATATATATATATATATATATATATATATATATATATATATATATATATATATATATATATATATATATTAGGGTGTCCCGAAAAAATCGAATTTCTACAAAGCACTTAGCCTTAGTACGGAAAATTTGTGACTCCCCAACACAAATTACTGGGTAAAATTTGTTGACTCTGAGTTAATGCCTTCTGCTCTGGCAAGAGGCTTGAAGTTTAGAGATTTTTGGGAAAAAATCAAAAAAAGAGAAAATTTACAAAATATTTTTAAATCCACAGAATGTCACGCCTTAGTGCTGAAAATTTGTGACTTCCAAACACTAATTACTGAGAAAAATTTCCTGACTCTGAGTTAATATCTTCTGCTCTGGCAAGAGGCTTGGATTTTAGAGATTTTTAGGAAAAAAAATCAAAAAAAAAGAGAAAACTTACAAAATATTTTAAATTTCACCGAATGTCAAGAAATAGGGCAAAAAATTTGTGACTTCTTAACGCTAATATCAGAGCAAAATTTTGGGATTCTAAGTTAATGTCTTCCGCTATGGCAAAAGACTTGAATTTCAGGTAAAAGAACCCAAACGATTAATATCTGAGCAAAATATCGTGACTCTGAGTTAATGTCTTCCGCTATAGCAAAATACTTGAATTTTAGGCAAAAGAGCCTTAAAGATTTTAATAAAAGAGCCTAAAAGAATGGTCTTAATTTATAATCTAATTAGATGTAGAAATGAGGTCGATAGCCGGCCACCTTGTCTAGTGGTCAGAGTAGTCTGCCATGGATGGTGTGGCCCCGGGTTCGAGTCCCGGCTCGGGCATGGATGTGCTTTCTCTCTCCTGTCCTTGTCCTTTCTTTGTGTGAATGTGTGGTTGTGTGAAAGGTTGCCTACCCTATAAACGGGTCTCTATGGCATGCGTGTACTGTGGAAGTCGGACTTCACACCAAATAACGGTACAGTTGGAAAAGTGAAGCAGCGCACCCCAAATTGTCAGCCTGGCTGGCACACGACAAAAAAAAAAATGAGGTCGATTAGAAATTAAAGTATTTTTGCAGTTAGAAAATTTCAAGACAAGTATTCAAAAAATTAGAGCTGCATTTTTCATAGAAATTTCTATGTATTAAAGAAAAAATTACAAAATGGATTTAAATCTCCTCAATTATGTATTTAAAAAACTTCATAATGTACAGTTCACGCTTTAGAATTTACCATTAGAGAGACATCACGTATAGCTGTAATTTGTAATTATTTTTATGCTGAAACGCAGGCATATTGTTGCGTGATTTTAAAACAGCCAAAATAAACTCGTCTCTTTTCGCTTGGCCACATACTTGATTTGATGCCTTCAAAATTAACTTCAAGATGCGTTCAACGGCCTGTGTGTGGAAAGGGAATTGAATAAATTTCCGTTTTTCGCATGGAACTCCAACAACTAACA
Source organism: Uloborus plumipes (assembly GCA_038373865.1). NCBI lineage: Eukaryota > Metazoa > Arthropoda > Arachnida > Araneae > Uloboridae > Uloborus > Uloborus plumipes. The sequence continues at coordinate 45,671 of JAXGGA010006266.1, forward strand.
TATTTCGAAGATCGCCTGAAGAAACATTGCGGATAACTGGTGGAGGCGTTTTTTTGCAATTGTTCTAGTCTATCAAACCAACATAATCTGCAGCTTCAAAGTTAAGCTTCGGGATGTGGAATACGCGCACACAGTGTTTTATCAACAGATCCACTTTCTCTAGCCTTTAAGATTCTTTGAATACCGAGCTCTCTGATAGTCACATTTTAATACGTTATCATACTTAACAGAATGTTTTCTGGAGAAGCAAAGAGTGCATTCCGAGCAATGACGGGATCGATTACGTAAAGATACATTTTTTAAAAGTATCTTGATGCATGACTTTGTTTGATTCTCTGATTGAACTGAAGTTGAAGTAGATAAACCAAAAGAGTAGCGAATAGAGTCCTGCGACCTTCTCTTGGCTCTCTTTTGAAGTTTCTTTGTTTCTTCAATATCCACTGCACCGATGGACATTACCCTAATAGTCCTTTGATCAGAGAGAAAGGCATTTCTTTCAACGGAACTCTTTTATTTTTAGGACATGCACATGAATACAAATCATGGCACTTACAAGCAGCGATATCAAAGAGTTTCACTGCAACCTCCTTAAATTTCATGTGTCGATCTCTTGTTTTCTCGTTGTGTTTGACTCTTTTAAGTACAGCCTTCATGGCCACATATCTTTTGCGAAAAGTAAGTATCATTGCAACAACACGTTCTGAAATTACCGCAATGCACGAGTCTTTATACAAATTTACTATCTTTCTTGTGAAACGATCAGCAATAATGGAGAAGCTATAGGCTCCTTATTACTAGTAATTTCTGAAGAAAATATTCGTCTCTCTTGCATACAACATATTATAATATCTCCATAGGTTGGAAGCATGCGGTCAAAGTCTTTAGCATACCTAAAAAATTGCCCATTTAGAAATATCTCTTGGAAAAAATTGAGCGTTTCGCTTTACGAAAAACACGCCATAAGACTTCGAACCAATATTTAAAACACTTGACTTCGTTATGGACTTAACCATATAAACAAAGAAGAGGAGCCCATTTCAGTTCAAGGGGTAGTCTGATGTTGTCATTCAGGTGATAAAAATTCGAAATATTGGAGCGTATTAGATGTGTTGCAGCTTTGTTATGTGTAACTCGCATTTAAGAATTTTTTTACGAAATTCTCTAATTTCAGGCCTTTTTTCAGAGCATAAGTAATTAGCTCACAGACTTAAAATTTTAAGTATTAGTTTGTGATAAGAAGTCACAAATTTTTTGCACTAATTCTTAACATTCGGTGAAATGTATAATATTTTGTAAGTTTTCTCTTTCTTTGATTTTTTTTCTAAAAATCTCTAAAATCCAAGCCTCTTGCCAGAGCAGAAGGTATCAACTCAGAGTCATGAAAATTTTCTCAGTAATTAGTGTTCGGAAGTCTCAAATTTTCAGCACCAAGGCGTAACATTCTGTGGATTTTAAAATATTTTGTAAATTTTCTCTTTTTTTTATTTTTTCCCAAAAATCTCTAAACTTCAAGCCTCTTGCCAGAGCAGAAGGCAGTATCTCAGAGTCAAGAAATTTTACCCGGTAATTATTGTTGGGGAGTCACAAATTTTCCGCACTAAGGCTAAGTGCTTTGTAGAAATTCGATTTTTTCGGGACACCCTAATATATATATATATAAGCCATCAATGATACCACTTGTAATTCTTTGGCCTGTTGGTATTGTTAAAAGTAGAGAAAGACTTCTTTTCATTTACTTTTGCAACACTTTTTTTTTCAATTTCACTCAAACAGAACCTTAACATTTTACGCACTAATCAAAGCCTTTTCCCCCGTAACTCAAATACGGTTCTCTAAAATGTGATATGAGCTCTCCAACTTAAGAAATAAAGGATATGTATATAACTTAAAGCTAGCGGAACTATTTCTTTCCGTGTATTTAAACACGGATACTAACATATCTTTGACCCAAAGAGGACAAATGAAAATTTTCTGAAGTACCTCAACAACAGAGAAAAAAAAATGTTGCAATGAATGTAACTGAAAAAACAAATAATAGCAGTTTTAAATTGCCTGAATTCGTGCTAGTTTTTTGTTTTAGATTCTAGTTTCTTACATATGCTTGGTTTCTCCGAAAACATATGTAACCAAAGGCTTTTATTAGGTGCTTTAAATTCTTTTACGATCCCCCCCCCCCTCCCAGACGAACTGCTGCTATGATATAGCCCCCCCCCCTCTCTCTCTCTCTCCTGTGGGTACCTTGTTGTATATTAATGAGTTGTATCGAAAACCTCTACAAAAGTTTGAAATTATTTATTTATTTTCCGACATCGCAAGCTTTTGTTTATTTTGCATACTAAAAATTTAATCCATTTTTATGGCAAAAGAAAACAGCACGCAATACAGAAATATAATGCTAAAGATTTTTTTTTCATTTGAGAAAAGAAAACATGATATCTTGTAGCATGTTCAAGAAATGTATCCTTGAATTCCAAAAAATTTTCAAACGAGCTATTTATTTTCAGACACCTAGATGCTCTTGATTTATTACGTATAACGAAAATTTAATCCAATTTTATGGTGAAAAGAAACAGTATACATCGGTTTATATCCCAAGTTTTGTCACATTCCTTAGGCTTTTGAAATTCAAAATGTACAAAAATTATGCAATGAGTGAAAAAGATTTTTAAAAATGTATTCCTAGCTTTCTTTTTTTTTCTTTTTTTTTTTATTGTATTTCAGTTGAACAAAAACATTTTTTGTCTCCGAAAGAATTACCTTTTCTAAATTAAATCGCACCCTATTTGTTCAAGATATTTTTTGTCATCTTATTAAAGAAGGAGGTTTTACCAAACCTCTTAGGAAATAGGGAAAGAAAAACATTCTCTGCCTTATAAAGAAACGTAAAAAAAAACATCACAGAGAATCTTTTAGACTTCAACACCAGCAGTTCATAATTTTAGTTTTCCTATTCCTTTTTTTTTATTTCCCCGTGTAAGGTTCTGGATTTCCTTAACTTCCTCTGGATTGAAGTCACCTTTTCGTTTCATGTTTCGTTTCCGAATTTCAACCATACGCGAGTTTTAACCCAAATTTGTTTAAGATTTTTAGTATATTCTCAAATTCATTTCTTCCCTTTTTTTTCTTTGCGAAAACTCTTAGCTACTAAAATGTATTAAATTTGAGACATGATTTTAGCTATTTTTTGGCGCCGGTGTTTCTCGGATAAAAAAGACGCTAGCTTTTATTAATCTATTTTTAACTTCATAATTAAAAGTAAGTAAATCATAGGGCCTGAAACTGAATAGCAACAGGACTAACAGTTCTGGATTTCAAAATATGCCGAATTTCAGATCTCTAAGGAAATTTTAAGACCGTGGCAGACACTTATCTAACGATCGTTTTGATGAGTGATTTAAGATCATTATGCACTTTAAAATTAAATAATTACTATGCATAATCGTGTGTTGGTCGAGCAGTTAAGTACAAAAAACGAGGGTCAATTTTGGGTGAGTAAAATTATGTCGCGGCGTAATATCCGAATTTTTTTCCACCAAAACAGGCATCGAAAATCTCGATATCTACCCAATTTTAACGGAATAATTTTAACTTAACACTAAAAAAAAAACTCACGTATTGTGATATATGTATAAACTAGCCATTAATTAAAGACTCTAAATACAGCAAAAACTCAACTGTATAAATAATAAGGGCAACGCCGGATTCAAGGTCTGTGTGGTAGTTAAATTCCTTCGTAAGTTCTTAATATTTGTTATGCTTTAAGAATTACTAATAACTATTAAAAAGCTTACCTGCACACATCTATTAAGGGGTGCGGCTACACCAGGAAATCGTGGAATTTATTTTAATTTTTTTTTTAATTTTATTATTTTTTTTAATACAGAAGCCATTAGCTTCGACATACATGAGGACTGCGTACTGTGCACTTTGCCTTCTGATAAACACAGGACAGATTTGCGGCACAGAGAGGATGAATCAACATCTATGGGCAAGGCGGGATTCCAACCCGCGACCACTTGCTTACGAGGAGAATACTCTATACCTCTAGGCCTACGTGGCTCCCGTAGAATTTAACTATTAAGGAATTCCGCTAATGTTATTGAACATCAGGGAAAGAAAAAAAAACCGCAAATTCTTTAATTTCTTCATGCCTATTATATCTTTCAGATAACACAACTTATTTATCCCATAAATAATTATGGGCAATTAATGATGTTTTTGACGATATGAAGTACACTCAGTAATAGCTCCATCCTATGTGTAACAGCTGTTGTGAAGTAGTGTAAACATTTAGTGCTCCTCCGATAAGTCGAGCTATGAACTTGACAATGTTTGAAAACTTAAGTTCTAAAACTGTAATATAAGCCCCGTTTAGGCGGCATTAAAGAAAAAATTAAAGTCAGGACCTGCTTACTTTCCCTCACTTTAGATACGCCCCTAGTGCTTTAATTTTAAATAAAAATATTGAAAATCTCATTAAGTTTTTCTTTTCTAAAAACAGTTGACAGTTGAGTGCCATGTCAAGTGGCCTAGTGTTGCCCACCCGACTGTTTCCGATTTAGATGAAATTTAATAGATCTGCAGACATACCTTTGAAACTAATCTGTGCAAATTTTCATCTTCTGGGGTCCAAATCTTTAGCATATAGGATTCTAAAAATTTGGACATTTGGCGATGTGAATCGAGGGTGAAAACATTCTGAATTAGTGTGTAATAGTCCTAGGGCTTCAGGTGCTGCATTCACTTGCTCTCAAAATATTCTTTCGGTATTTATAGTGATGACTATTTTATAAGATACATATCAACATAAGATACATATAATTTTTCCTGAGGTGAAGCACTAAGGCTTTTCCATTTAACAGAACATTTTGATAAAATTTAAAGCATCTGATTAATAATATACTACTAAACGTAAAAGTTCAAAGATGTCCCAAGTATAGGCACTTGACTATATAAATGTATTTCAAAAAAATAATTGAAATTATTATTAACATTAATATAGCTTAATAGTGTATTGTACTTAATTCTCGCACTGAATATACTATTTTTGTTTCGACCGCACATAGTTGTGCAAACCCGATACATCATTGTTGCCCTGAGCTCCTTTGCAAAGATGACAGTCACTATTTTTTCAAGTCTAAAGTTATTTAAAAACACTTAAAACCACTTGCAGACCTGACCCATATAGATGGATATGGAGTACCGAAAGGTAATTTGTGCTTAGTCAACATATTTCTCAATACAAATAAGGTGTGTAAAGTTTTAAAATTCTAGTCCTTGATTTTTCTAGATTAAAATTTATTAAACATTATTGAACGTTTTCTTCTTTAAAAGTACAATTTTATAACTGACTAATAGTACGAAGTACATTATTGAAACAAGCATTAATTGAAAAATTTTAACTTAATTCGCAATTACTAAGTGCAATTATTGGATATAATAATGAAGCCCATAGATTATCAATAGAGGTAAGTTCAACTACTGAAAACTAGTCTTAGTGAAAGACAGTTATTTGTATAAGTACTTGAATTGTATCCCTCTCATCCACAGAAATATTTAATTTTAATGTATTAAATTTTCAGTCTTTAGTCTATTCGCATTACTGGGATAAATAAGGTAAGTTACATCAGGGGGTTATTTTTCAAACAAATATTCACTTAGAATACATAAATCACATTCATTTAATAGCATCGTGAGCTTTTTATCAATGTAAATATTACTCCGGGGTTCGGCAGAAAAAACTCCCTCTGTTTAACTGCAAAACACAAACAATAAAAAAACATGCGAAAAAGGTATTTATACTTTTAAATAATGCTTAAAATTTATGTAAACGTAAAATACCCTAAATCACAAGATACATACCTTAAATCACTCCTTTTCAAGAATAGCGTTGTCCAAATGTAAACTCCAGATTCCATGTATCAGTGACATATATTCTTTCAGTTCTGCATGACCCTCCTCATCAATTTTGGTAATATTGTTGCAGTTTCATGACGAATGGTAGTTTTCAATTCATGTAATTTTCTCACCTTACGTAACTACATTTTAGCATCCACTTTCCCCAGAGAAGTAAATCGGTTGGAGCAAGATCGAGGTAACAAGCTGGCCATAAAATGTCACATCATAAAGTAATCAGTTGCTCAAAGCGTCGTTGTCATGAAAGTTTATTGATGTGTGTGCAGTGACACACTCCTGTTAGTTCCACAACACCCTGTTTATTAAACTTTAGCTGTTGACAGTTCTGTTGCATCTGCAAAAAGCATAAGTAAAGACTAATATATTGTCATTCTGTTTAAAAATTAATGAGCCTGAAACTCCAAAAATAATAGCAACAGCGCATCATACAGTAACGCTTTTTCTCAGGAGAGGTAGCTCACAGAATTGGAAAACAAACGGGAAATTTAAAAAGTATATGTTCAAAAACGGAACTTGACTCGTACTGGAAGTTTTCTAGTATGGTTCAGATATAAAAGACCTACGGAAAATAAAAAATAAAGAAGCGTCAAAACTGTTTCACGAAAGTTATTAAATGAAAATTTAACAAAGTATTTTAATGCGTAGAAACAAACATGTAAAATTTTCGTACTTATCAAGATTTTCTATTATTTAATTATGGAAATAGTTTGCAGGTAAGACTTTTTTTTTTAAAAAAAAGGAGCAATTTAATATATTTTTCAAATTAGCAATTTTTTTATCAACTTTGAGTAGTATAAGTTTATGTTCAGGCGTAAAAATATTATAGAAACTGGATAGTTATTATAAACCAAAATTAATTAAGCGAAATTTTGGAACTTCATTTATAATCGTCTTACAAACCTGTAGATAATCTTTACCTATTTTGCTGCATAAATAGAGTACAACTTACATTGCGTCCCGTATAATTTTATTTGCTTTTAATAAGAATCGTTTGTTGTGTTACTATTCAGTATAGAAAAGGGAGGAAATATTTTGGAGCATATTTTGCTCTGTTTGTGGTTTATGCAAATTGCGAACATAATTATTTATTATGTTTGTTTGAAACGTTAGCAAACGCTTGAAAACATGTATATTCCCCTTTAACTTATTTTGATAAATTTTCTAGTAATTACCGTGATCTGGAAAAGTCTCATACGTTTTAACGCTGAAACCTTTAATAAAAGTAAACATCGCCTTCCATATTCCCTAGGCTATCTATTTTGTTTATTTACATAACGGATTCTCATTTTGCTTGTGAAATGTTAACATTAAGCAAACATGCTTTCAAATTTTGCCTGGTAAATAAAGAATACATGAGATTTTCAAAGCAAAAAAAATCTTTTTCGGGGTCTCTAAGCAAAATAAATGCTTCTATATAAGGTAATGCAAAGAATACTATCATTTTTATGTTTTTTTTTTTTCTTAACGTTTCATAAAATGCTGAGGTAATCTTTCTTTTCTGAAACAATAGGGAATAAAATGAATATTTTTTTACTACGATTTGAAACTGAATTGCATTTTGAAGCTTATTTCAGGATGCATTAAAAAACAAACTATTGTGCACATGAAATAGTCTTTTTGTGTATTTTTAATGAAGAGTTGCATATATTTTTAAAAACCTTAAATTGTAAAGCGTCAAATTGTATAACTATGCCACTAAATCTGCAGTATTTGGCATTTCTAAGGACTAGAACAAATGCTCACGATATACTAAATTTCATTTTTAGTTGCAAAACATGTTCAACATCGGAACATCAGAGCTGAACAGCTATCATATGTTGTTTTCAAAATCAGACATATTGCCTATTTCAGCCGTTTAAGGTATGATGCTTAGGCAAACTTTTTAAAGTTTTAGCGAAGATGGAAGTTCAACAAATGGAACAAATATTTAGAAGTCATGAGAAATCATTAGTATATTTTAATACGTGCTAGCTTAGTAAAACATTATTTTAAACATCAAGTCCAAATAGTATTTCCGTGCTCAAATCGGCAAAGAATTTCTGGCATTGCTTAATATTGCTATCGAGTTTTACGTTTAGGAAAGATTGTTTACTATTACAAGAACTGCTAGGGCTTAGTCATGTCGCAAATCCCGAAAAAAAAAGAAAAAGAAACAAGCATCAAATAATCTGCCTGCGTATTTTTCATTATATTTTAATTCCACCGAGGGCGCACCAAACAGTTACGAAAGAGACCGCGCACAATTTTAGCAACAGTTTTCTACAAATTAGAAGAAAAATATATTAAGTTTTAAATAATTTTAATAAGTACATTGATTCGTTAACAAAATGCCAGATAGAAGGATACTGAAAGGGTGATTGATTACAGATATATATTTACCCTGCGACAGATGTATATATAAGAATGCCCTGCGCGATCTCTCTCGGGTTAATAAAAGTTGGAGTCGCAAAAATAGCAGATTAGAGTCACATCTGTTCACGAATCAGACTATACACTGAATAAGAAGGCTTTTTGAGCAGTGATATTATAAAACATAATGAAATCAGAATTTTATCCAAATTTTCCATCTATTTATTTTGAGCCATTATATCATTTTTAAACTGATAACTCAAAAACAATAACTAGCTTTCAAATATATTTTACACGTGTACATTTTAGCTACTTACACGAGTTTTTGTACATTTGCAGAGCGAGTCTACAAAGGCAGTTTTGTAATTGTTGGGGGGGACAAGTACACCTCTAGCCTCTCCGACACCCTTTCTGATGACTTCCAGGAAAAAGCTCAGGCCTACAAGGCGAGGGTAAGTAATAATATTTTGTCTATGTATTTAATATTTAAAACAATTTTATTACATATTGCCATGCCTATTTTGTTTGGTTTTTTTCCTCTGGGAACAAATTTATCTTGCGAAATCCTTGTGATCTTTCATTATGTTGTACGGAAAGTAACCTTTCCTAACTTGCGGAATTTCTGCGACTCTTTCAGTAAGTTATTTCATTTTTTCCTTTTTTTGTAATCAATTGGAGGTTATAGACAGCTTTAATTACTAGAAAAACAGAGCATGAAGTAAGTTTTTAGAATAAATAAATTATCATACAAATGAATATACGAATGTATGCGAGCAAAAATTTTCAGAAGTACTTTTTTTCCTATTATGAACAATTAGTAACTATCTGTAATGAAATGCTGTCTAATCAAAATGATCCATACTGATTAGCCTCAGTAATTCAACTAGAATTTCTTGATATCTTATATTGCGTAGCTGCGCTGAAAGGGGAGCACGCATTCATTTCGCATTAAAGTACTAGCTTAAATGAATAAAATTCTTTGTTAATTAGCCCTAAACTGTTGTAGTGGTAGCTACAGTAGCCATCAGCTTCGACATACATGAGGACTGCGCACTATGCGCTTTGCCTCCAGACAAACACAAGACAGATTTACAGCACAGAGAGGATGAAATAACATCCGTGGGCAAGGCGGGACTTGAACCCGTAACAACTTTCTTACGAGGAGAATACTCTACCTCTAAGCCCACTTGGCCCCTTTGACTTCCTTTCTGTGTGTTGAAAATCTGTATTGTGGCGTACTATATATGTCAATAAACTTTGGCAATATTACTGTAGTCTTATTTCCGGGGTATAAGCCTCCCTGTGTGGGTTAGGCAGAAACCTCTAAATCAATACATCAAATCAAATCTACAACATGTGACTAGAATTTATAAGAGCGTCTTAGTTCTATGGATTTAAACACACGAGCTGGAAAATGTATGTAGTCAATAAACTAGAAACTTGTATTTTCCGACTAATACCGTAAAATGGGGGGTATAGGAACAGCGGGGTCAATCGGAACAAAACTTCCCGACCGTACAAAGAAATTGTTCATAAATATACTATTAGGTATTTTTCGCCATGAATTTTTTTTAGAAAGGTAAGATCATAGGAAGTAGGAAAAAAATTACTTTTGTCAATCTGACAACGCTACTGGCTTCTAAGGAGGGCTGCACGTGGAATGCTCGAAAACATCACATTTTCATAGGCTGCAAAACTTCTTATGCAAGAACAAACCTTCTTATATTTAAAAACTAAGAGTGGTATGTTTCAATTATATATCTGAACAACAGAATACCACATTAGAATTTACATTTTTTATAAATTGTGCATAAAAATGAAGAATTCTGAAACATGCCATAGGAAAAAAATTTGCGGGGTGAATCGGAACACTTAGTTTTGTTGTTCCAAATCAAACTTATTTGAAGGAAACTGTTTGAAAAATCAAGATTCTAACCCCAATTCTTATAATCAAGACAAGAACTAGGATTTATTACTGTTTATACCTTCTCGTGAGCAACTAGATGTTAGAATAATAAAAAGTTGCAGATTTCAAAAGATTTTGTCTGCAGGAGACTTTTTTTTACTTAAAATACGAGAGGGAAAGTCACAGACTTTATGTAGTAAAAGTCCAGCACACAGACAGTGATGAATAAGCGAAAAAATCGTTCAGGACAATCCCCGAAACCCAGAGATTTTAAGAAATTAAGGAAAAGGCAGAGTTCATCCCAGGAGATGTTATGAAAAAACTTAAGCCAAGTCACAATTGCTAGTTTTAAGGACAAGTACATATTTGTGGACGACATGAGTGACTTCCATTCATGTGAACTCTTTGTATTTCAATTCAAAAGCATTTCTTAAAATTACTTTTCATTTTTCATAAGTTCAAAATTATTTTGAATTTTGACAAATTATAAACGTTTGCTGGTATTGAAATTATACATTTTTTTGACAGTAATTATATGTTCTTATTCTTCCCCATCAATATTACTCATGTTTGTGAGACCTATTACAGTTTAAATTGAAAAAAATAAAGATTTTAACATGTGTTCCGATTGACCCCTATCAGCGGGGTGATTCGGAACACCCATAATTTCCTATATATTTTAAAAATAATTGTTCAAAATGTTTTGTCTTTGCTTGGAATATCAAAAGTAAAGCAACACCGAAGTTTTTACCCAAAAAATCAATTTGAAAAAAAATCTTTTAACTGCTTTTTTTACAATCAAAGCTGAAAAGTGTTCCGATTCACCCCATTTTACGGTATGTATAATTTTGAGAATGGAAATCGCTAAATATATCAATGGTAAGTCCCTTTTTAACTTTCTTGATGATATCTTACAGGAGACAATTTGGGAAATTATGGACCAGATGATATTTCCTCTTTGTCGTTTTTGATCAATCATGCGGACGAATTCGCTTATGGTTCCCCAATATATTATCAGTTACTTCACGTGATCAACTGAAAGACGATATCAAAGTTATTCTGATTCGTACGATATCAGTCTGATTGCGTGTAGTCCAATATAAGAAGTGTTCGTGTTGTCCATCACAACTTATATCATTGCAAATCAAGGTTTCTTGCAGTTTTAGTTTTTTCAACCTTTTGAATATTTATCAGTCATTGTGCAAGTTATTCATCTATCGCAGTTTAAAACGTTAAATCCAAAACATGTTATTCAGTTCTCAAGCGCACATCGTTTTCGGCAAAACTGTTAATCAAGAAGCAACATACATTTTTTATGAGACTTTCAAGCTGTTTCTATCACAGAGAAAGGTACACGTTTTTCAGCATTAAAACTTAGCTATTGGAAAAGAAATTCTATAGTTTCAGTACAACCCCCGTTCATTCTTAGGTTTTATTGTAGGTTTTAGAACTCATGTATGCAATGTGTTGTTTTTATTGATTTTATACGATCGTACAACCCGAGGCGACTATTCATTTAAATTAGTTACTGCACAATGAACTTTACTTCTAAAAGGTTTGCAATAACATTTTATGCAGCTCAAAATGCATTTCGCCTTAAAACTTCTTTTAATGTTTTATTCAAAGTTCTGTTTGAATCGAAGCATTATTTTGTCGATGCAAGCTCTTTTTAACTTGGGCGTAGAAATCACATTAAAACAAATTCTTACACTATTCTTATCATTCACTCTTCTAACAAACCTAGATTTTGTGCCAAACTTAATTCTGGGGAGCTATTCCTTATTTGTTAAAGGTTTTTGTTTTCAATTCCTTTTCATGCAAAGTTAATACCTTTTTAATAGTTATTACCTTTGCATTAATTATTTTAATTACCTTCTAATTAGGGATGCACCGATAAGCAAATTGGTCGATTACCGATTACCGATTAATCGGCTGTTGATAATCGACCGATTAATGATAATTTTGATTGTTTCCTACTACCAATTTTACTATCACTGATTTTTCTCTCTTATACAATTCCAAGTTTAGAAATACCGTAAAATGGGGTGAATCGGAACACTTTTCAGCTTTGATTGCAAAAAAAGCAGTTAAAAGATATTTTTTTTAATTTGATTTTCTGGGTAAAAACTTCGGTCTTGCTTTACTTTTGATATTCCAAGCAAAAACAAAACATTTTGAGCAGTTATTATTAAAATATATTGGAAATTATGGGTGTTCCGAATCACCCCGCTGATAGGGGTCAATCGGAACACATGATAAAATTTTTATTTTTTTTCCATTCAACCTTTAATAGGTCTCACAAACATGAGTAATGTTGATGGGGGAGAATAAGAACAGATAATTACTGTCAAATAAAAGTATAATTTCAATGCCAGTAAACGTTTATAATTTGTCAAAAATCAAAATAATTTTGAACTTAAGAAAAATTAAAATTAATTTTAAGAAATGCTTTTTAATTGAAATACAAAGCTTTAACATAAACTGAAGTCACTCATATCGTCCACAAATATGTACTTGTCCTTAAAACTAGCACTTGTGACTTGGCTTAAGTTTTTTCATAGCATCTTCTGGGATGAACTCTGCCTTTTCTTTAGTTTCTTGAAATCTCTGGGTTTTGGAGATTGTCCTGAAAGATTTTAACGCTTATTCATGACTGTCTGTGTACTGGTCTTTTGCTATATTAAGTCTATATGACTTTTCCCCGCGTATTTCTAGTAAAAAGAAGTCTCCTGGAGAAAAAAATCATTTGAAATCTGCAACCTTTTGTCATTCTAAGATCTAGTTGCTTACGAGAAGGGATAAACAGTAATAAATCCTTGTCCTTGTCTTGATTAGAAGAATTGGGGTAAGTATCTTTATTTTTCAAACAGTTTTCTTCAAATAAGTTTGAATTGGAACAACAGAACAAAGTGTTCCGATTCACCCCGCATTTTTTTTCCTATGGCATTTTTCAGAATTCTTCGTTTTTATGATACAATTTATAAAAAATGTAAATTCTAATGTGGTATTCTGTTGTTCAGATACATGCATAATTGAAACATACCAGTCTTAGGTTTAAAATATAAGAAGGTTTGTTTTTGCATATGAAGTTTTGCAGTCTATGAAAATGTGATATTTTCTAGCATTCCACATGCAGCTCTCCTTAGAAGCCAGTAGCGTTTTCAGATTGACAAAAGTATTTTTTTCCTACTTCCTATGATCTTGCCTTTCTAAAAAAAATTTAATGGCGAAAAATACCCAATAGTATATTTATGAAGAATTTCTTTGTACGGTCGGGAAGTTTTGTTCCGATTGACCCAGCTGTTCCTATACACCCCATTTTACGGTAGTAAGTAATTTATTTTTGAGAGAAGATTTTTTTTTTCCATTTTCCTAGTTATAACAAAATAATTTCAACATTTATCAAACTTCTTAGAACCAATTTTCATATTATTGTCAATAATATTATCAACACATTGTTAGTTATGTTAATTGGACATAAAAATTCAAAAAAAAAGGGGAACGGGGAGTCTGTGGCGAGCACTCCAATTTAGGCGAACTTTCGATCCATATTTTTTAATAATTAGTAACAATTTAATTCAATACTTATATTCCTTGAAAATTAGAGGTAATCTAAAAGCACTGTGCTAAGGAGAAAACTATCGCCTCATGAAAAATGTGTAGCAACATTGTCTCTGTGTATTTATTCAAAAGTAGGAGACTTAATTTAAAAAAAAATTATATCAACTGTGAGGATTATTATTACTGTTAATAAAATTATTCATCATAATTTCTTAGTGAAGGTGTACTTTAAAGAAGAATATTTGAAAAATATATTTTCTGCCGATTAATCGGCCCAATTTTGCCGATTATTAACAATCGGTAAAGTGGCCGATTATGGCCGATTAATCGGTACTGCCGATTAATCGGTGCATCCCTACTTCTAATTAAGAAATTGACTTCAACTTTAATAACTTTTAATGATATAAAATTTATTTTTAATTGATTTTAATAACAGTGCTTTCATAAAATTGGCTAAGGAGCTTATTTTAACAACAACTGCGTACACCGTACAGAATTCAACTTCCCCCCTCCTCTTCTCCTATATTCATTTTTTTAATAGTATTAGTAACAAACAAATACATGTTATCTCAATCCTATTCATAGTACCCGTGCTAAAAAATGTAAAAAATCTCTCAAAATACGTAAAACATATTCAAAACTAGATCGTCACTGGAAACTTTTGCTTAATAATGGTTTAAAGCGAGTAATTTAATTGATTAAGTTAAGAAGAATCCAGAAGTTAATTTTCAAATTATAAATAACTTGAATGGGTGTTTCGATTTTAAAACTTAACGTTAGAGCTTCAGTCATCTCTAAATAAAACTTTCACAAAATTGCAAATGATTGACAAGATCTTAACACACTGAGATAATTGAAAGTTATTAAATTAACTTGAACTGCAGTCAACGAATTTTTAAATACTTTGCCATTGTGTAACAACTTTTACGTTATTTCATTCGCCTTTGCAACAGATATTGCAGAATACCCCAAGGGACAGTGGGACCACCAAAAGCAGTGCGGTAAAAGACTTGCTTTTGAAATTCAGTGCCTAAATTTAGCATAATGTACTAAAGTGATCATCCAATAATACATACTGCAACACTAGGATAATTTATTATTCAAGATTCAGTGGCTTACTTTCGATTTGGAATTAGGAGCTTCCAGGCACGCGGGATTAAGGAATACATCAACTTCCCAAGAGTGGCAAATCCAGCCTGCAAAAGATAATCCCTAATGACGTTAATCCTTCCGAGCATGTTTGATTGTTTTATCGTCCATCACCCTTATTTGATTTCCTCTCATATATTCCTAGTTTAGTACGAGCATTAATACTGCTTGAGATAATCTATTCACATCACCACTTCAACCTGCCATGGATTTTGGTAAATTTTAGTTAATTAGCTCTCAAAGAGCACCAGCACTTTGTGTGCTAACATGGCTGAAGTAAAACAATTATTCTCATGTGAAAGCTTGAATAACGTACAAGTTAAATATCAAAGATACACACCTTTCAGATCAATAGCAGAGAATTTAAATACGCAATCCCTCCGTAGTTAGATGAGCACACCCACACGCAGACTAATTATGCTTCATTAATTTTGGACTGCATTAATAAATTTAGGGTTCAGCGTGCACGGAAGGTTCTAAATGGATAAAATAAGTTTGAAAGGCTTGCACGTTAATGACCTTAAATGCAATTTCGTTGTTTTATTGCAAGCATTTTTAATCTCTAACTGGGAAGAAAATTCTTTTAACGTAAGTCGAGAGATGGAATGTGTGTAACCCCAGTATTATATTGTGTAAACCCCAAACTTTAGAAAATTAATGCAGGAAAATGTCCAATGATTTTTGTGTTATCCATTTATATGAATACAACTGAAGTAATATCGTAAGTTTACATTTTTATGCATTAAAACATTATGTGAAAATGATGCAAATATTTTATTAATAAAGGTATGTAAATAGAAGTGCACCAGAGAGCGCCGGAAGTGTGCATACTTATTCATATAAAAGCACACGTACAAATATATAAACAGCTTGCGATTCCTATTACAAAACTATTTTAGAGACAAAATTATGAATTAACTGTCTCATATGGAAGGACAATAATTGAACAATTAATTTAAATATTACATAACAATAACTTAAAAACATAAGAAAATTTATACGGGAAATAAATGTTAGGTTAGGTTGATTATATGACAGACCACAAAATCATCAAGTACATTCATCGCTGACTTACTCTGATGATCAGTCACTTGCTATCTGGCTTGAAAAAAAGGAGTTCGGACTCACAGCAAAGTCTAGTTAGAAAAAAAAACAATGTTTTGGAATCGAATTTTTTCTGGGGTGTATGAAACCCTCTCTCATCATTAAAATGTTCAAATGCTATGTACCATATTTTTTAATATACACATGGTGTGCATGAACATGTGTATTATGTCAATAGTAAAAGCAAACACGAAATGACAAGACTGAATATTTTTCTCATAATTACTTATTACATGCGCCGTGAAGTGACGAACTTACTTTTTAATGTCCTAAGTCTATATCTCATTATATTATTATTATTATTTTAAATAAATTTACCAGCCATGATTTACATGGTGTTTAGAAGTTATTCTGATAGTTTTATAATTTAGAGATTACTGAATAAATTAATGCTGTAGTTCAAATTAATTATCCGTCACTCTCTCATACTGTCCTCATACATGATTTCAACTTTAGGCATTATTTTTTGCGATATCAAAATACGAATGCATTATTTATTTTTTATTAATTTAATTTTATGTTCAAAAGAGGCATTAATATGACTTTTTCATTATTTATTAATACAAATGTTAACCGTAATATCATTATTGAATGTTGTCCCCACCTTTTTACTTCACTCCCCCAGTGTCCTACCTACCAAAGCTCCTGTATTTACGTATAAAAAATGAAAGTCCACTAAGTCTAATCTGAATACAGCTAATTGAAGGGCTTGGAGGATGAAGGGGCTATGTTACATTTTGTAAAATGAACACTCTTTACAATGGTAAGCAATGGATACATGTAAGCAAATAAACGTTGGTATGTCAAAAAGTAGATGTCATTAGACCATTTTCATACGCACAGTAACGACAAAAAAAGAAAACAAAAAAGCTGTAACAAACTGCAACAATAAAACTTTGAACTTTAATTACTCGCAATTTCTGTTTTGTCGATTAACTCCTTCGTCTCCCAAGCCTTTCAATTGTAAAAAAGAAAGTGGCAAGTTTGTTATAATTCGTAACTCCCCCACATCCCCTCATAAATGAATTATGCGAAAAATTTTGTGCAAAAGATAAATATGATTGACCATGGCCAAAATTTTTTCTGATATAAATAAGCTCAAATTATGCTCATAAAAATAAATCATGTGTTTTAAACAAAGTTGATAGAAATTTTTAGTTAACTCTAATGTGGTCTATTTAAAGAGAATCACCCCTTATGCACTTTTTTATCATATATATAACAATCCTTTAGTAACATTAACCGTGTTTATTAAATGCAAAATTATGAAATTAATTCAATAAAATCTTTTAATGGAAAGCCTATTTTTATGTACAAAAAATAACCCATGCCATTCCATTTCAATTCTGCAACCTTCACCTCAAACGCTTTAACATTCAAGCTACAAACTACCCAAAACTATGCACCCGAAATCGTGGCTATTATGCACCAATGATTGCTTATATCTCGAATCAATAAATGTTGATATCTGGAAGACAATTTCGTTGATTTCGGCAAAGTAAATAGAAATGTATTTCCTGCATCGATTGAATTGCTCCCGAAATGCAGGTTATTACCATCCTGCTCAAATGAGATGCTAATACACCTTAACTTGGAACTTCTGCATTGTGTTTATGTAGTATTCAACGCTAGCATAGATACTAAGTCCGTTTTGCAACTCAAATGGCAGAAACTTCTCTAAACTATCATATCCAGTTGACGTCTCATCACATATTCCAGTTGCTTGCAGCGCGGTTGTTTGAATAGTAAATGAGCATACCAAGCACAAGCCGTATGCTTAGAAACATAATTTATGGCTCAGATATCGCTGCTATGAGGCACAAAATTGGGGCATTGGTATATAAATTTGATGCCTTGTTTTGCTCGATTGATAATTTGAAAAGTTTTTTCTGCTGTTAAAGATTTCATTTTGTTTCATTAGATTTAAAATAATGCAATAATGACTATTTGCTTTCGAAAAAGGGAATTGGAATTGTTAAATTATTCAGTCGCTAAGAAGGTTGCGCTCTAGGTAATGTATCAAGTCTCAAAATGACTATTATTAGCTTTAACATCTCGATTTTTCTGGGAAGGGGGGGGGGGCAGCAGGTATATACTTAATGAATACCATGTTTAAAAATAAAAATTAATGGACACTTACATACGAACATTATATTACTTTAAAGCAGAGCGTGATGTGCCTCTCTTAAATTTTTGATTATCTTTCTGATTAAGATGTATTCAGTAATTTGTCTACAAGATAGGGGGAAAGAAAACACCATTGGACAACTTGATTGTTTCCTCTATTTCAAATGCTCGAAAATTAGAAAAATATAACACAATTTAGTGAACTTGTATGGCAACAGCGTATAAACTTGTCACTTCCACATTTCATTTGATATGGAGGTTGCAGTACTTTACTATTGCTTTTAGAGAAAATCATGTAAGCTTTACTTTTTGAATTTCAGACATAAATTGATGCTTAATAATAAAAATATATTATGTAGTATTTTAAGACTGAAACGTTTTTAGTTGTATGTATGTGATGTTCTTCTTTCTTATATTAAATTTCGAGCAACTTTTGAATCTCGATTAAAAATACTACTATGGAAAGTACAGTGATACACTCTCTTACGTTTCAGATTTTGCCTCAGAAAAAGAAAAGATAATATAAAATAGAGAGAAAACATTTACTATGCTACACACTTGAAATTTTCTAAAATGTATAAAGAAAATTAAGGAGACGTATGCTATAATGTTGAAAAACTCATAAAGAAAAGCTAAATAGACTTTGAGGTAGAATGCATAAAAAGGCTTTTGCCAGGATGCAATATTGTTTCCGATAGTAAGAGATAACCTACTTATTTAGCTCTTCTTACCAATATTGCAATAAAACTACAAAAATGTATGACTTTCAGAGGCTCAAAAAAAATGGAAATGATTCTAATTTCTTAAAGGATGGTTTTCGGTGCTTTTCCAGGTTAAAATAAACTGTTCATTGTCCTTTGCATTCAATCCTTCCAATTTTGCTTCTTTAATGTTCAATTCAATGTTGGCTTATTATTTTCAATGTTTCATTATTTTGAAAGAATGTTAGCTCTCAAATCTGCTTTGTAAATATAGATACTTTTTTTATTAATCGTTTTAAAACAGCTTTCATATCTTCTATATACTATAGCTCCAACCGTTTTGAATAATAAAAATATGTGGTCATGAGGTAACTTGTTTGTAAGTGATATTTTAAGTGTCCAATTCCACCCCTGCCTTGTCTCGCTGTACCCCAATTTGAGACACTGGGATACATAGTTAGCAATCAAAGTACCTTTTAAAATTATCCTTGAAAGAATATAACAAGATTTTTTTTAATTAGAAGTTAAGTTTCTAAGATGATGTCCTGCAGTTGAATTTTCTTTCATACCAGGATGAAATTTAAAAGAAAAAAATAAAACAAATGAAAATTTTACCCCTGTTGCCCCTTCTCCCCTCTATTCTATTAGTTCAGTGTTTAGAAAAGCTAAGGAAAGCTTGCGTAATAACTTTAGCAGAAGAAAAAACATTATTTTCTGTAATCATACTGTCCTAAATTTTCTCCTACGAAAAGTTTCCGATTTGGATTTTAACCGTGCAGATTATAGAGCTTCTAATAACATTTCTAGACAATTTCATTAATTCAAACATGTTTTATTAATCACCTGAATTTCAAAATCCCCATTAATCTTGTTACCCTCGTATGCATTCATTACCTTCCATAACATTAGATACTCTCATTAATTTTGATGGCATTAACTAGTTTCATTAATCTCAATGACTTGAAATAAATTCATTATAATCTGCGATGAATTCAATGTTTTCAATGCTCTTAGAAGCTTAAATCTGTCATCCAATTACCGTGATGCAAGATCAAATCTATGCCTCTCGATGTTAGGGAGAAACGTTGAAATCCCTGATCTTTCATTGCGCAGTTAGCCTTTGACAGTTAGCTCATCGTTTTCAACAAAGAACTAAAAAGTTTTTTACTGTTGCAAATAAGGAGTCGCGAGCCCGTATAAAAATCAACTTCACGTTAAATCAGTTTCATCAGAGGTCCTTTGATGCTCAGGAATTTCCACGCGGCGGGGGGGAGGAACCGCAGAAAATGCTTACGAATATTAATAACAATGACTGAATTTTAGGAATAAAAAAGATACAAAGAGGTCTGAATTTAAATTGTGACTCATAAAATTGCTCTTTTCTACACGTTGACGGGAGAAAAGCCTGTATACAAATCGACTTTACGTTAAATCACAGAGTTTCATCAGAGGTCCTTTGATTCTCGGGAATTTGCACATGGCCGGGGGGGGGAGTAGACAGAAAATCCGTGAAGCTGAATGCTTACGAATATTAATAACAATGACTGAATTTTAGGAATAAAAAAAGAAATCCAAAGAGGTCTAAATTTAAATTGTGACTCATAAAATTCCTTTTTCCTACACAATGACGGGAAATATCTAACATTTCACACACTCCAGGGTCCCCCGTACCTACCACAACTCGTGGTTTAACCAGGATAGGATCCCGAAGAGCGCTCTGTTCTTTTTGAATAAGACCAGAGGGCGAGCAAACCCCTGGCCCAGCACCCCCAGAGGTATCGTTTCACTTGGAGGACTTTTTGACCACGACATTTTTAACGTCCCCCAGCCACCATTAATCAAGGCGGTGGATCTTTGATCCACTGGGATCGAACCCGGGTCCCTCCGGTCACGAGTCCGACGCCTTACCAATCGGGCTACCACCGCCCGACGGGAAATATCACGGTTTTACTCTTTTATTTACTCCTGATTGTTGAAAATGCGTCACCTGACACAATTTTTATTTTCAACTTAAGACTACAATGGACACAACTTTTACTTTCAATTATTGATATGTATATATCTAAAACTTTGTATGCTTGTATATTTACTACATCTAAAAGCATGAAAAAAAAATTAGTGTAAAACAATGAATACTTTTTTTGAAATTTAAAATTAACTTTTTTAACAAAATTTCAAAATGCTCATTGCGTCACAAGTTTGTTCAAATCTTTAATTTCCACTTAATTACCAATCATTAGGCATAATTGCATACATTTATGCATTACATGTACTATTTCATGATATAGTTTGATAGGATAAAAATATGAAAATTTATATGAATTTTTCAGCTGAAAAACAATAATAATGTAAATATACAAGCATAAAAACTTTTAGACATATAGATCAATAATTGAAAAAAAAAAAAACATATTTTGTGTCCACTGCAGCCTTAAAACGTACAACGGCGGAAAACACATCTCGTATAGTCTAAAATAACAACAAAAAAAATTTTATTTTTTATTTTACTTATTATCCAATTAAGTTGAAAACCCTGCATTTTCTACACCACCACTCTATTTATGTAAGATAGTTGTAGATTGAAACAAGAAGAGTTGCTTGTTAAAATTACCTTTGAGTGATTCCATACCAACTCACCGAATGGGGGTCGCACGACCGACTCGGATTTTCTTTTAATTTGGCACACATGTTGATCATATAGAGGCATGGAAAAGTCCAAATTGTTAGGTTCCTGCTCCACTTATTTTCTGAGATACACACCCTCAAAGTTTGTCCGCCACGTCAAAATACTAAAAAAGTGATGTTATTTAATCATTTTTTATAAAAAATCGTACTCATGCAAAATAGAAGTGTTAAATATTTATGGAAACTAGTTACTTCAGGCATTCCGAAAAAAAATACTAGAACGTTCATAATGAAAATTGCCAAGGTACAGGGCTCTTTGAAGTTGTCACCACAAAAACTTGATTTTGCAGATTTTGCTAAAATTGAGGCATTTATTACAAAAAAAAAAAGGCAAACTAAACCAAAGGTTTTCTCACTTTCTGGTAGTGTACAGGTCCTCCCTGTAAATTGCTACGCAATAAATTTTTTGGGTTTCTCACTCCTTGG
This sequence comes from Uloborus plumipes, assembly GCA_038373865.1. Taxonomy (NCBI): domain Eukaryota; kingdom Metazoa; phylum Arthropoda; class Arachnida; order Araneae; family Uloboridae; genus Uloborus; species Uloborus plumipes. The sequence continues at coordinate 67,595 of JAXGGA010006266.1, forward strand.
AAATATTTTAGCTTAAAGATAAGCCATAAGGCAAAAAAGGCGTTTTTGGCCATCTTGACAGCCATTTTTCTCATAAAGGGGGAGCAGTAGAAACTTTAATTTTTTTTTAAACAAGCCACTAATATGTTAGCTATTCACAGGAAAAGAGTTTACTTTTGGTTATTTCTCCCATTAAGAGATATCCTGCTGACAGTATATGCATGTTTTTCGCGACGACCATATGCTTTTGTTCTCCCTCTCATGGACTTAAAATTAATTAAACCAAAAAATAATGATATATTTATTAATAGCTGTATTATCTACCCAATATGTCATGAAATGTAATTTATTAAATCATTGAACAATAAAGTAGATAATTGATGAAAACAAGAAATAGTATTTCTCTGATGCCTGAGCATTATGCATTCATAATTATAAAGCACTAAATACTTTCTTGAGAAATTAATTAACATAAAGGAGCTCTAAATATTTATATTATAAGCAATACCCAATCTTGTGATTGGAATACTCCTGTTTTTAATTGAAGAATTTCTTGAATATCACATGAATATCAGGAAAATAAATGAGGTCTTTTCGTTTGATGTAGGATATTTTATGACACATTTCATTTGATGGGCTACTAACTGAGCATGGTGATAAAGAGCTATTAATTTCAGCATCGAATTCCATTTTACCTTATTAACAGTTAAATATTTACAAAATAATTAAATAAATAATTTAATATAAAGCCATGCTTGAAGAATTAAAATTAGTGCAACTAATTTATTCCCATACTGATCTTTACAAAACTGACATGTGTTGAGCACTGATAAGAACTGACAAGAATAAGTTTACTCACTAAAATACTAGTTCACAGATACTATAAAGCGTACATTCTATTTTCTACAAAATAATACTGCAACAAAGAGCAAGGGTATAAAGGGGTAGGTACTAAAGAATTTCTTGAAAAATCAATTAAAATAAAGGAGCTTCGAATATTTATCTCATAGGCAATACCCAATTTTGTGATTGGATGTTCCTGATTGATGGCTATAAACAGGAGGATACCCTTGTTCTTTGTTGCGGTATTATTTTATAGAAAATAGAATGTATGCTTTATAGTATCTGTGAACTAATATTTTAGTGAGTAAACTTTTTTATGTCAGTTCTTATCAGTGCTCAACGCATGCCAATTTTGTAAAGATCAGTATGGGAATAAATTAGTTGCACTAATTTTAATTCTTCAAGCATGGCTTTATATTAAATTATTTTGTAAATATTTAACTGTTAATAAGGTAAAATGGGATTCGATGCTGAAATTTACAGCTCTTTATCACCATGCTCAGTTAGTAGCCCATCAAATGAAATTTGTCATAAAATATCCTACATCAAACGAAAAGACCTCATTTATTTTCCTGATATTCATGTGATATTCAAGAAATTCTTCAATTAAAAACAGGAATATCCCAATCACAAGATTAGGTATTGCTTATAATATAAATATTTAGAGCTCCTTTATGTTAATTAATTTCTCAAGAAAGTATTTAGTGCTTTATAATTATGAATGCATAATGCTCAGGCATCAGAGAAATACTATTTCTTGTTTTCATCAATTATATACTTTATTGTTCAATGATTTAATAAATTACATTTCATGACATATTGGGTAGATAATACAGCTATTAATAAATATATCATTATTTTTTGGTTTAATTAATTTTAAATCCATGAGAGCGAGAACAAAAGCATATGGTCGTCGCGAAAAACATGCCTATACTGTCAGCAGGATATCTCTTAATGGAAGAAATAACCAAAAGTAAACTCTTTTCCTGTGAATAGCTAACATATCAGTGGTTTGTTTAAAAAAAATTAAAGTTTCTACTGCTCCCCCTTTATGAGAAAAATGGCTGCCAAGATGGCCAAAAACGCCTTTTTTGCCTTATGGCTTATCTTTAAGCTAAAATATTTCCAAGAAGGAGTGAGAAACCCAAAAAATTTATTGCGTAGCAATTTACAGGGAGGACCTGTACACTACCAAGAAAGTGAGAAAACCTTTGGTTTTGTTTGCCTTTTTTTGTAATAAATGCCTCAATTTTAGCAAAATCTGCAAAATCAAGTTTTTGTGGTGACAACTTCAAAGAGCCCTGTACCTTGGCAATTTTCATTATGAACGTTCTAGTTTTTTTTTTTTTTTGGAATGCCTGAAATAACTAGTTTCCATAGATATCTAACACTTCTATTTTGCATGAGTACGATTTTTTTATAAAAAATGATTAAATAACATCACTTTTTTAGTATTTTGACGTGGCGGACAAACTTTGAGGGCATGTATCTCAGAAAATAAGTGGAGCAGGAACCTAACAATTTGGACTTTTCCATACCTCTATATGATCAACATGTGTGCCAAATTAAAAAAAAATCCGAGTCGGTCGTGCGACCAACTTTTTATTTTTTTCGGTGAGTTGGTATGGAATCGCTCCTTTACAAATTTTTTAAAATGGTACTTTCGTAAGAAGCTTCTGAGACACAAGGGTAGGAAGTCAAAATACAGGATCCTCTTTTTTACTAGGTTTCTTCTTTTAATTTTTGTGCATCTTAGTTTTAGAATTCACTCAAAGTTTATGCTCCTAAGTTTTCATGTTAATTGATTAACACTTTTAAGATTTGAAGAAATACGAAGAATCTCGTTAAAAGAGACTTCAAACTGTTGAAGAAATTCGAAACATCTTAAAAGACTTCAAACCTTTGGAAGGAGTATGAAAAAGAGTAAAACCTCAAACTTTAGAGGCCGCTTGAAGCTCGAAACAGGATTTAAAATTGTAAAAGTTTATGTAAAATAATTTATGTATGTAATTTACTTATCTGCGAAGAAATCATCTGCCCATTAATGAACTTTTCAATGAGATGTTTTTTAATCTAAACGTTATAAGGTTTTGTCTTTAGAACTCATATTAAGGATTTGAACTTATGAGCGTTTTCCCCCGAATTTAAAGGAAATGTAATCCAAAATGATTTATAAAATATTTCATACAAGTTTTAAGGTTGATGACAATGCATTAAATTTTAAATATTTTATTTAATTTACGCGTTGGACACAAGCATGAGATATAGTAATGCATTTTTACTTAGTTTGACGTAGTTTTTCTTCAAATTACAAGTTTATGAATCTTTAAATATCTTAAAATATATATATTGTCAATGTGTTAAATAAATCAGCTGATGTTGATTTTGATATGCATCTAGTTCGCAATGTTGAATTGCTTTCCCATCGCACAAGTAAAATTACCCCTTTTAAAGCTCATTATTAGTAGCTTTTTTTTTTTTTTACCTGAGGAAGAAGTGAAATCATTAAAAGCTCCAAAAAGATGTACATGGCAATTTTTATCGGTGACTTTGGATTCCATATTGACATTGTATTTACTTAAGAGAATCATACATCAATTTAATGTTTTTGTTGTCTTGTACCAGTTGGGATGACAATTTAGGGTTCGCTGCTTCACTTTTCCAAATGTACCGTAATTTGGTGTAAAGTTCGACTTACACAG